>JANDJT010000141.1:269268-305822 GCA_024331685.1 Stegophilus panzeri | reverse complement strand
ACTTGCCATCGGGAGCAACTTGGGGTTCAGTGTCTTGCCCAAGGACACTTCGGTATGTGGAGTCACGTGGGCCGGGAGTCGAACCACCAACCCTACGATTAGTGGACAACCCGCTCTACCACCTGAGCCACAGCCGCCCATGGTTATGAGGTTTGGTTATGAGTCAAATTGAGCAGGCCAATTTGGCTTGGTGGCATGGTGGCAAGGAAAAACTCCCTGAGATGACATGAGGAAGAAACCTTGAGAGGAACCAGATTCAAAAGGGAACCCATCCTCATCTGGTTGACACCGGATAATACAATTATAAATAAATCCCTTCTATAAATATGCTAATACTACATGCTCAAATAGTGCAATTACATTACAGTTTTTACACGAAGTCTGTTTTGTTGAATTTATCCACTGTTCACTGATGGAGACTTGAGTGCAACACTGTTTGTGGCAATTCCAGTCCTAAAGTTATCATAGCAATTGTAGTCCTAAGCCACATAGCATAACTAACTGTTCATATGAATTGAGGTCCAAAGCCACCTTTATGGTTTTTAAGTGGTACCATCCTCAGTAATCTCAATTATGTTTTGGCTGCACCATGTGGGGCCATCTTCAGCACCAGCATGTGACTTCCAATTGATGAGAACTCCAACCAGAAGTAGGACATCAAGATGGATCGGGCAGGTCCGGAGAGCAGAAGGGGTCAGGATCACTGGTGTCTCAGGAGTAACGTGTGTAGCTCAGAGAGAGAGAGAGACAGAACGAAAGAGGGCGAGATTATTAGTTA
Organism: Stegophilus panzeri; assembly: GCA_024331685.1. NCBI lineage: Eukaryota > Metazoa > Chordata > Actinopteri > Siluriformes > Trichomycteridae > Stegophilus > Stegophilus panzeri. Next base: position 305,044 of record JANDJT010000141.1, on the reverse strand, counting down.
TGCTTATTGTCCCATAATGGTTAAGGACAATGTACTTTGCGTGAGTGCAAGCAGGGACTCCAGTAAGATTAGCTGTGACAGCATAACTCAAATGGAGAGCCTCCACCATCAGCAAACATGTCCTCTTTTTCGGACCTTAAAAAAGCGTCCAGCCGGCCTTTCTAAATTTGAGAAAATGTCCGGGATTCGGCTTTAGTTTCATTATGATGTGCTTATGGTTTAATACTGTCACTGCTTTAACCCCTGTCTGTAATTCCTGCCTTCTCGCACACCAATTGGTCGATTCTAAGGGCTTGCAGCAACTATTGGCCAAATTCTGCCTATCAGCTATTAACCTACTCTCAGCGAGCGCATGAAGGTGAAGCGCTGTTGTGTACAGCATCAACATAGCAGTAACTGACAGCTGTCCCGAGTCGAAACAATGCCCATGGCCATATAAGGTCATTTTTAATTTCATGTTATCACAATGCTTCGTATTACATGTGTTTGTATTACATTACAATGTGTGAATGACTCATGGCATCTGATATTTTATTTTATTCCATGGGCATTCAAAAGATTGTAGGACAAAATGTCAAACGTGGGCAGAGTGAAACTAATTTTATTTATATATTTTTTGTGATGCTAATAGTGTGGTGTTGTTTTTTTCACTGTATTAAAGTCTGCATTCATAGTAACACTGTTTTAAACACTATTAAGCCAACCCACATTTTTTTCAACCAAAAAAAAAAGCTGTCCTCTATTTGGAGCACCAGAATATGGTCACCCTAGCTTTTGTGATGTAATGTTACCCACATCAAGGAGGGTGATCTTTTATTTATTTCTTTTATTAAAACAAATCCAAACATTGAACATGTTTTTAAACTTAAAATAAGCACTAAATAAAAGTATTTTTTAGATCATTTGCTTTTCTCTTGACTTTATTTACATACGTGATCTTGAAGTGATCAAAAAGTAATCAGATTACATTACTTTGATGTCGTGATACTTTGATTACTTAGTCATTTGTAACTGTAACGGAATGCATTTTTTAAGTAACCCTCCCAACCTTGCCATTACATCACCGTTAACAAAGACCTGAGCCTGGAGAAGGCTGTTGCCTTAATGCCAACAACATTTTCTAGTCTATCAAGGAGAATAGCATGATCAGTGGTATCAAATGCTGCACTAAGGTCAAGCAACACAAGCAAGGAGACACAACCCTGATCAGAGGCCAGTAGAAGGTCATTTACCACTTTAACCAGCGCTGTTTCTGTTCTATGATGAGGCCTAAATTTCATGAATGTTATTCCTATGTAGCTACAATCTTTTCTAGGAACTTTGAGATAAAGGGGAGTTTTGATAATGGCCTATAGCTGACGGGGGTTGAGGTCAGGTTTTTTAATCAGGGGTTTGATAACTGCTAATTTAAATGATTTTGGTACATAGCCAGTGCTAAGGGAAGAATAGAGTATTTTTAGAAGTGGTTTGATTACTTCTGGAACAATGTGTTTGAAGGAACATGTAGGTAAGGGATCTAATATACAAGTTGATGATTTTGTTGAAGAAATTAGTGAAATTTGTTCAGTCTTTCGAAAGGGTGTAAAACATTATAATTGATCTGATATTGTTTTTTTATTATCTACATGGTTAGTTATAAGGCTGTCTTGTTTTAAATTCAGAGTATCTTCTGTCTAATATTTTCAATTTTGCCAATGAAAAAAATCATGAAATCATCGCTCATGATTGTGAGCATGTTTCTGTTGTGGTGTTATACCTAGTTAATTTTGTACTAAATAAGAATCTTTTGTATTAAATAAGAATCTAGATTATTTTTGTTAACTTCAATTAGGGTGGAAAGAGAGACTGATCTGGTAGCACTAAGATTTTATATAGTTCAGCAGGCTCTCCTTCCATGCTGTTTGAAATACTACCAATTTGGTTCTAATTGTTCAGTGGTCTGTTTTAAGGTGCGTCTCTGATCATTATACCAGGGTGCTAGCTTTTTCTCTCATTATTTTTCTTTTAAGTGGAGGTACCTTATCTTGCATGTAGCAGAACGTTGACTCTAAGCACTCGGTTGCCTGATCAAGTTCTTTGGGGTCAGATGGTGATCCAATCATAGTTGATGAACCTACTAGCCCAAAATGTTTCCATGTGATGTAGTAGTAATAACAACACAAAGAAGAAGAAGAAGACAGCTCTATGTACACTTTGTCTCCACATTTCAATTTCTCTGTGCAATTGATACGAATGCCAAATTTATGACATTTCCTCCCAGAGATCAGTCAAAGATACAATGCACACATGGGCTCAAGGCAAGAGTGGATTACTGTGATGGACAATTTTAAAACAAAGCATTAAATCTAGAGCGTGATGCCTAAATTTAGTCATAGCCAACATTCTCTTATTTATTAGGATCCCAAGGTTCTCCGCTACAATAATAAGGCAAGATCGATATGCTGCCCTCTGGGTTTTCTTCCATAAATAGAAAGTACAGGCAAATTGGAACACAGCCAAAGCTTGGATTGCATCTGCATAAACCATAAACCTAAAGGCTTGAACAATAAAGTAATTTACTTGTTTAGCTTGATGTTGAAAACATAATTTAATTTGTCTTGTACTATACATAAAATAACCCATCTATCATCTAACTCTGTGCACTGAATCATCAAGGTCTATAAAATAATAGCAATATTGTTGCTACTGATTGTAGTATTACTGTTTAAAATGGTTGTTTTATCAAATAAATGCCAAAACATGTACTTGGTGCAAATAGAGTGATCTCTTTATCACATTTTACGTTGCATTGCTGCTAAAGAGGTAGAAGTATAGGGATTTAGAGGGTTTTGGTTGTTTTGTTTTTTTTTTCTTTATATTGTACATCAGAAAGCTCAGAACAGTGTGTATGTCCTCTTCTATTAAAACTACAACTTTATATCAGATTGCATCAGACATTACATTCTACAACAACAAAAAACACAAATATCACACCAATTATATCTAACAAGTTGAAACCTGTTGTGAAATATACTGTAAATGCTGAAATTATGGTAAAAGTTTTCAAAACCTAAGGGTGCTTTATTATGTTTGAATCAAACCCTGGTGGGTTTACCACCTTAGTGCTATTCTTTAAGCAGGTGAGCACACAGCAATCACACATACTGTAAGTGAGGACTAAAATAACCGGTCTGAGAGAGTCTGAGCTTCAGTTCCAAGTCAACTATAGCCCAGTTTGACTGTGGAAGAAATTCAACCCTGAATCAACACAATTGAGAATAAAACATGAACAAGATGTGAGCTGCTAAACTGAGCCAAAGGACAGAGCTATAGAACTGTCATATAGCCAGATGTTTGGGCTGACAAACAAACAAAAAATAAGTAAATAAATAAATAAATAATAAAGGTGGTTATGATAGACAAAATATTTGAAACTAGCTAAATATATATTATCTAATCATTTATTTAGCCCCAGGCCCATGTTCTCCATGATTTCTGTGATTTCTACAAACATTTAGCAAAAGTTTGTTTAGTTTTTCCATTACCATTTGTCAAAGTTTTGGGAGTATGTTTTTAATTCTACACACCCTACAGTCATTTTTTTTTTCTTTTTGGTGTGTTTAATTCTGTGCAACATGAAACCAAACATCAAACAAACCAACAGTATCAATTTCTCTCTCTCAGACTAATATGTAAAAACACCATAAGAGCTAAGACTATCAACGTGCATGGAGCACTGTGAGAGAAAGAACAGACACAGGGAGAAAGAATACAGAGAAAGAGTGAGCGTGAGGGAAGGAGGACAGAGGACAGACGTAGAGTGTCAATGTCTGTCAGATGTGAACGGTGAGATTCAGTGGCACAGCTGGCATTTGAGGCTGCCTGCGGGGCCTGCACATCATCTTACTGAAAGACAGAGAGAGAGGGATAGAGGGAGAGAGACAGTACAGCTGTGTCATTCCACCTCTGACTGTCAGACTCTGACTGCAACTCAAAATGGACAGACTGAGAGGTTAAAACAGCATAATAACCACAATCAGTGGTATACCACAAGTCTCTGCCATCCCTCATCGTGAGCCATGAGCCAGGGTTCTACAAGAAATTTTGTAAAGGGAACAGGTACATGAGGTCTTGTTACATGAAACTGTGACAGTAAGAGTTTCTACTTCTGAAAAGTCTTGCTTTTTTCCAGCTTGTTTAGAATCAACAAATGTATCATGACTATTCTGAAGAAACATACAGTAAACGACAATTTCATAACCAGTTACTTTCTTAAAAATTGTAATGATTGTAATCATTCATCAATAAATACATGAGTAGTTACTGGGATAATCTGACATGGAACTGCTGCTGTAATCAGAAAGACTGTCCTGTGCTCATCCCAGGACTATTATTCATATCCGCTCATACTGAACATCCTGTAAACACACTTAGTTCTGTTTGTCTCTTCTATACCTGGATACTGTAGTGATTAATAATCTCACTCTCTGGTGTCATCCAGACAAGTTTGGCTTGTATTTTGAGTCTGGTTCCTACCAAGGGTTCTTCCTCATGTCGTCTCAGTCCTTGCCACTGCCACATCAGGCTTGTTCATTAGGGATCTAAATCTACCTCCAGAGTACTGAAACTTGCTTTCTGACAATATAGTTGAAAGTGCTTTACAAATAAAATTTAATTGAATGGAATTACCAGCGGGGCGCATGGTTAGCACATTCGCCTTGCACCTCCAGGGTTAGGGGTTCGATTCCCACCACAGACCTGTGTGTGTGTGTGTGTGGAGTTTGCATGTTCTCCCTGTGCTGCAAGGGTTTCCTCCCCCAGTCCAAAGACATGCATGGTAGGCTGATTGGCATGTCCAAATTGCCCATAGTGTATGAATGGGTGTGTGAATGTGTATGTGATTGTGCCCTGCGATGGATTGGCACCCTGTCCCATGCTCAGGCTTCAGGTTCTCTGTGACCCTGCAGGATAAGCGGTATAGAAAATGGATGGCTGGATAAGCAGTTTAGCCCCATGAGTCAAGGAGATTATTGGTCATATGGCAGGAGCAGTACATTGGACAGTTTGTCTGAGATGTTTCTCAATGGTACAAAACTCTGGGTCTTGACTCATTTGAGGTGCATGGTTTATTTAGCTCTGATCAATATGCTCTTGGTTGAGAAGTCAAGTTTGCTCTGACAAAATAATACAAAAAATCGAGTGGCCAGTTAAAGGATAATTTTTGTCTATAGCATGATTATGACTAAGCTGTAGGTTAGATTTGTTTTGAGGAGCTGTATTAAGTCCAAACTGTCTGTCTGATTGTTATAACATAATATGTCATACTTAAATTCATGTTTTGTCCTGTAAATACATGCAAAATGAAATTAGACACCAATATGAAAAAAAAATGACACCATTGATGAAATAATTAATTAATAGTATTGTCCACATCTTAATCAGAGACACGGCTTATTCTGAGGACCAAATTTTAATTAATTAACAGGATTAACAGGACCGAATGCACACACTTTCACACACTTATTCACACCTAGATTTGGTGTAGCCAATCTACCTACTAACATGTTTTTGGGAGAGCTAGGAGGAAACTGGAGAATATGCAGAAACATGTGAAACTTCACATACGTAGACTGTAACAGCACGTGCGGGAATGGCTGGTGGGAATCAAGGAAATGGGTGTAGCCACTGGTGGAGTATTCTGGGAATTGTAGTTTCTGGAGGATGTAGTGGCTTCGAATGGAACATGACCGCAAACAAGAATTTTGTTTTTTATGTGAATTCTACAATATGACCAGAGCCATGAATAAACAAGAAAAGAGGGGTGTGTATAGTGTATGTGTGTAAACATGTGGTTGTAAAATATTTGAGTTTGCGAAAGATTTAAGATGTCTTGAACTTATTTTATCTCTTTTTTTTATTTTGAGGGATTTGTGTGTTTTTATTTGCTGAGCCCCCATGCTTGAGTTTGTAAAATCTCCCTGTTTTAGAGCTCTCATATTTGCCAACTAGTGCAGCTCCAGTGAAGTAGTCCCTGCTAGCTTTATTTTCTTAAAAGGTTACACTTCTCTGCCTCCAACTGCAGGGGAGGAAACAAACCGAAAGCACAACATAACAACCCTGAACGTGCAAGATGCCGTGTGTTCGAGTACACATCACGTATGATGTGTTACGAGTTAAGCAGGCGATTGTTTGCCGAGAGGAGAGCATGCAAGTTTAATGGCACACCAGATGATTTTCTCAAATGCCTACAGTTATTAGGAAACGCGCTCCCTGTTTCCTGGGATCGATATGCTGGGCACTGAGTCAGGGCTTTTAATGGGGATTTGTGAGATCAGATGGCAGCCTTTGATCCAACAAACACATACACTCAGGCAGGCATGTTCACACCCTGCGTCGTCTGACAAAGAAGGAAACCGTGGAAAAAAAAAAAAAGACACAAAGAGACAGAGAACATTGTTCCTCTTCAAACATCCCACTTGTATGATAAAGCCTGTTTGTATTCTCATTTTCATGTTGCTTGTCAGCACTTCAGCTCATAAACGGTGCACATCAAGCAAATTAATAGTTGTGTCAAGGATTAATTACAAGATGTAAAAATGTAGCAATTGAGAGAAACACAGAAACACATGCTTTTTTAATGTTATTTTTCTTCAATCTTTCCCCGGTTAGTGGGTACTAACATATTACCGCTGTCATGTCATCCAAACAAACACATCAGTCAGGCGCAGGGAGGGAATATCAGCTCTTACTGATCTCCATTACCTGTGTGATTTATTATTTAGTACCATCTTCAAACAGAGATGTTGTTGTCCACGTATATTGTCTCATGATCCTCAAATCAGTATCAGCTGCAGCACTGCAGTATGTACTGTAGTTTTAATGTCTTCAATATGATGGACTCGGGAATCAGCTGATGATGTGAATTAGGTGTGTTAAACCAGGGAAAATGTTAAACTCTGTTCTGTGGTCCACTTTCAATGTAGTTTGACCCGCCAACTGCTGCAGACTGATTTGATGGAAAATCTCATTTGAACAGATTTTTCCTCAGATGTAATCTGTCATCGATCACAATTCAAAAAATAAAAAGTAAACTGACCTCATACACACCTGCCAAGCAATACCTTTTAGTATATACCTTTTCTTAAGTTTTTAGATTTATACATTGTTTTATTTTTCTTGTTTATTTTATTTTATTTTTGTTATAGTTCTGGTTTAGTTTTCAATTGAGTTTATTTTTTAATTCATTTTTGTTGTTATTTTGTTAGTCTTTATTAGATTTTTTGTTGTTGTTATTTTTAAGAGTTATTTTTATTTTATTTACATATTCCTTCTTTTGAAAATTCTGTTTTTGTGCTTATGTGTATATTCAAGCTGGTGAGGTTTTTGCCATTCATTTACACATTACCACAACATGTTATAGAGTTGTTTTATTATGAACTTTATTTAATCCAAAAATTCACATTCTGTTAGTGTAGCTGGGGAAAAACATTATTATTATTATTATTATTATTATTATTATTATTATTAGTATTATTATGTGTTGTTGTTGATGTTATTTTTGTAGACACAAAAATCTTTTTAACCTTCTATTTTATTTCATTTGGGAGCAATATTTTTATTGTTGTTGTGGTTTAGTTGTAGTTTCTAATTCTGTTTTAATTCAGTCCTAAAAAGGCAGAATAAATATATAAAATCGTGAACACTCGAGTGTATATTGACCACTGTAACATGACCATTTCTGTCAGGTGTAATATTGGAATATTAATTCATTTTAGATAAAATTACAGAATTTCTTTTTGATTGTGAGTCTCTGTGTCTACATATGAACTACTCAGGAATTATAAACATTAAGAGTACACCCTCACCCTCATTTTCTGAACTTTAACAGCATTTAGCACAAGTCTTTATCCAGAGCTATAGTAGTGCTTTATATTCTTCATCCAAAACATTCTTCTGCTCACAATGAGTTAGTACTTTAACTAAAACATAAAAACCCCAAAAAACATAAATACACAATGTCTGAAGGTTCCTAAGACTGGGAAAGGGAAAAAGTGGTCTGTATAAAGACATTTAACCATTAATTTCCTGTCTAGTGCCATCAATGCAGACATCTTTCACATGCGGCCTGCAACCACAACCCACACCTCTGTCACCACAGCAAGTCAGGACGGTCAATCAATTCATCAGCCAAGCCGTCTCAAAGAAATTACCCAAATGAAGATAAACAGATGGCCGGGGTTCAGGTCAGACAGATATCAGTGACGTCTGACAATCGGTTCCAGCTGATAGATTTGGCCAGGGCAGCAGACGGGGTAAGAGTTGAGGCAGGAGTCACGTCGATGCTAATGACATTACAAACTGTTTAGTAAAATATTGTCAAGGAGCTAACATTTGGAGAACAGCTCACTAAGACGAAGGCCAAAGCCATTATTCCCACCCTAAGTAGATTGGGACCCATAGCGTGTGATTTATATTTTCAAGCTGAATCACTGAATCGAATCATTAAAAACAAAACATCACCTGGAGGTGCATGCAAAGTTTAGTTTAAGGGAGAGTTTGAACAAAAGCATGATGTTGAGACCTCAACATGGAGAGGTTGTACATAAAGTAGGATTTGTTTTTAGTTTTCGAATATTCTTGGTTTTTCGTAATTAATTGAGAATAGAAATACAAGACGGAGAAAGTTTGATAGGTGAAAACTGAAACATACATTTCTATCATATCTGAAGGGTTAGAAAAGAAAGATTTATATAAAGAAGTACATTTAGCATTAAAATGAAGATTAAATATATGTTAAATATATATTAAAATATTAATAATATATTCTATTCAAAATGTATTGTTTTTTGTTTTAATGAAATTCAAATTTTCAGCTCAACAGACAAAAACGTGGAAATCAGTCCACTTGTAAAATGCAAGAAAGAAAGAAAAATTTTACGCTTCATTTAAGTTTCAATAATAAACTATGTATGTGTAGTTTACTAATTAGCAATTAATGACTAATTACTGATAAGTTCAGGAATAATTGTTGTATAATAATTTCAAACATGAGGGTGAGTGAAATGACAACCTTAAAAGTATGTTTTCTAATATTAACAATGATTTAGTAGCAATACTTAATTAGTAATGTGCATATTACCAGTTTGCAAATAGAAAAAAAAAACATGGCATGCCCTGGGTTATTTTCACAGAAAGTTAAGTATGGCAAACAAATAGCATGAGAGAGAGAGAGAGAGAGAGAGAGAGAGAGAGAGAGAGAGAGAGAGAGATTGTACCACCAAAGTTCCCACCATTAAACCAATAGTCCAGAACAAACATACTGCAAAATTCTCACAAACCATTAGACTTGTTTCTTTTTTCTACCCTACCCCAACTCAGTAGCATATCCTCCTCTCTCTCTCTCTCTCTCTCTCTCTCTCTCTCTCTCTCTCTCATTACTGGTCATATAATTCAATGATCACCTCAGATCACCTGCTGGTAATAAATCAAGCCATGGTCTAAGATGAAAAATGATATTAATATATAAAACTTATTATAGAGCCCAAAACACTCAGCTGATAAATGACATGGTTCTACACTGACAAAAAGATGCTTCTTTGCTTTCTTCTTTTAAAACAGGGGAAAATGCAGAATTTAGTATAATAACTTAAGGTAGGTCCAGACCTGCCAACCCTGCAGAGGAATAATGGATTGTGTGTGTGTGTTTGGGATCTGGAAAACTGTACAAAGCATTGTGACTGTTAGGTGACGTTTATTTAATATTTATAACAAGGAGTCTCGGGTGTCAGTGCTTTCTAACAAACAAACTTCACCACATCAACTGTTACACGGATTTCTTTGTTAAACAACAACTCATGTTTAAAATCTGTTTATTAGTCTTAGATTATGTAGCGCATCTACTATACAAGTCCCTGTACATGAGCTGTTACTATAGAAAAAATAATGCAATCAAATGAGCACAATAATATAAATCTATCATTTACGTTACAGCTGGAACTACTGTACGAGATGTGTGTCCTCCATTTACCTTGACAGAAAGCGAGAGCACCACGTCGATGCATTGGGAAACTCAAGACCCATGTGTTAGATTGGGGAAAGGGGGTGGGGCTATCAGAGTGTCAGTTAATACTGGTGAGTTCGAAACACCTATGCAACTGTCAATCATTCCAGAGTCATATATCGACTGACTCATCTAGCATTTTTATTTGGGGTAAAAAAAAAAAAAAAGAAAGAGAGAAGGCAGATCTTTTGGGGTATTTTGCCTGGATAACTCATATCAGCATACTCTGATGTAAAATGCTGAGCTCCGGGAAGTTTTGGCAGGTCTGTAGGTGTGGATCATGGTAGCAGTGTTCCACTATACACACATTGTTGATCCATTGAGAGAGAGAGAGAGAGAGAGAGAGAGAGAGCACAAGAGAGAATGGTAAATGCTTCTACTTCATGCTTTGTAGATACTAATTGCGCCCTGCAACACAAGTGCAGTAAATAATGAAATTTTAACTTCTGCTCTATCTCTCTCTCCCGGCTGCACTCCACTCATGTGTAGAATCATGTTTCAAAGAGATTTATTGTAGGCCAAACAGCAAGAGCAAGAGGGGGAGGCCCACAAAGTGTTGTGTGTAAGTGTGTGTGTGAGTGTGCGCACGCGTGTGTGTGTGTGTTTGCATGGTGTGAGAAAAAATTAGCGATTAAATGTATGTGACCCTCTACGTCCACTGTGGATGTGTCTGTATGGATGCATGTGTAGCGGGTTTGCGTATGCGTAGTGAGCGTTTTATAAAAGGCGAAGGATAAAATCCATGAGCTTTAATTTGAGAGGATGGCGGCCCATTTGGATGATGTATAGTGACAAAGCTGTGCATGCTAAGGCTGAGTGGACTGCAGCTATTTACATTAATTACAGCAGGTCTGCTATACAGAGGACCAGGACATAGAGAGAGAGAGAGAGAGAGCAGCTTGTACACAGTCAAGTAACATTTCTGAGTTGCAGAACAACAACAAAGCAACGAAGAAGCAACTGAAGAACATCAGCACCAAATATGAGTAAAAACAAAACAGAGAAGAAAAAAGAAATGGACAACAATAGTAACCCAAAAGCAAAAAAAAAAAAAAAAACCGAAAGAAGAACAAGTAAAAGAAGAAGAAGAATATAATAAAACAAAAAAGGAAGAAGACAAAAAAGATAAATTTAAAAAATGACAATTTAAAAAAGAAGAAAGTCAAGATGAAAAATGAAAAAAAGATGAAGAAAATGCAAAAGAAGAAGCAGAAGAAGATGAACAAAACAGAATGAAGAAGGAAAAACACAACAGAAGGAACTCAGAAAAATAAAAAGACTGAAAAAAGTAGGATTTAAGAAAAATAAGAAAACAAAATTTGAGGGAAAATACTATGTAGTATAATAATAAAGAAAATGGGGGCGGGGCATGAAAATGGAAAAAAAAAAACAGGAACAATTTAGAAAAAGAACAAGTTGAAGATGTAGAGAAAAGTGAAAAAAAAAAGAAGAAAGCAAAGATGAAAATGTAGAGAAGAAGAAGAAAATAGAAAATAGAGCACATAAAGAAAGAATGCAAAAAAAAGAATTAGAGAAAAAGAAGGAAAAAGTAAATTACGATTTTTTTTTAAACTGAAGGAAAGAAGGTAAAACAAAAATAAAAAAAAGAAGGAAACCAAGGAGATGAGAAAAAGTGGCAGCAAAAGCTTTATTATAGTCGAGATGAGAAATAAGGGACATTACTGATGATGATGATGATGATGATGATGATACAGGCGATTGAACATGACTGTATAATTCTCACATTAAAAATATTCTCATTAATATCAGTGTAATTACTAAAGACAATGTTATTAAGGGAGCTGACGAGTCCCGCTGTGTTGTGGGTTGAGGATGAAACAATATCACTGACTCTGACACACTGATTTTAAAAGTGTCTGTTTAGTTTCTTCACAGTGTGATATAATAACAACACTATATCGCAATGCTAGAATACTAAAACACTAACACTTATTTAAAAGAAAAGGAAAAAAAAGAAATGGCACCTCTTCTACCTCGACATACAGAAATTACACCTCGCAGCTGATGTACTGTATTTTTAGCAACTTCTGTGAGCTGGAGCTGTTTTATTAGGGATTTGACAGATTCACCTGATCAGCTAAAAGTCCCACTTTTGAATTAGGAGCTGTCGGAGCATGTTCTACATCTTTTCAGCTGTAACTAAGTATTGTTACGTTGTTACGCTGGATTGTGTTTTAAATAATAAAGCAGCTGCCCTGTGGCAAATCCACCCCTTTTACCCAGCCTGCTCCGCCTTTGTGTCCCTGCAACATTTACAACGAGGACCCATTCATCTCCATCCTGTGGCCAACCAAATAAAATAAATCACAAATTTCCCCAAATATAACAATATTTGTATTGGGGGGAGTAATTAATGAGGCCAGCTGTAGTAATTAAAATCCATCTGAGCTCCATTCGTCTTGGTCAGGGCGACTGATCGTTTTTCAAACTCTGTGCCACGCCTTCCCCGAGCCATGTTGTCCTTGGACTCATTTTTCAGGTGATTTGGAAACTATTGTTGGTTTTATTGGGGTAGTGAATAACCAGCCGAGTGCAATTAATAACCAGTGAGCTAACAAGTGACGTCGTGAATTAATCGTTGTTTTCCTCCATGCGATCCCAGAATCAAATGCAAGCATGAAGTATACAATAGTGCAGATATTTGCAAGACCACTAATTAGTATTAAACGATCCAGACTGGGTGAAGCAGCCTACGTTGTTAACTCACATACACAGCTGAAAGATTTAGCTGCGTGGCCTGCCAGGCCAGAAATGACAGGCTAACTAATGTCTCTAGGTAATGTTTGGTTATAATTCAGATCAGCAATGCATCATAGTGTAGGCTGTACAACCACATTCAGGAAAGACTACATAATCTCCATCTACTACTTAATGAATATTGTGGACAAGGCATGAAGGGGAAGAAAAAGGAAAAAAAGCACACCAGTTACGCATAAGACTTGTAAGAAGGAAACATCTTGCATTGAGGTCAGAACAATTTTTGCATTACTGCACCGAGTAATTTTCATACAATTTATCCAACATGCATGATTACACACCACATGAATTCAGTATTAATTATGCATTACAAACATTACATTTAAAATATAGCATACATAAGAAGGGATATAACACTCCAGGATGTACTGTTTAGCAAATAATCAATGACATGGTTATGTGACGCTGTTACTACTCTGAAGTTCCTAAAACAGCACAATTTCCTCCATCATTTAGTTGTTGCAAATGACTAAGGCAGGCAGCACTTCCTTATCACATGATTGCTACCAAGCAGCCAACTGCATCAAACTGCTGCTCATGCAACATCGGGGGTGGTGTAACACACTCAGAGGAAAGCACTATCCGCCCACTTCCACATGCATAAGCTCACAGACGCCCATGATTGGCTAGTGTCACCGTGATTGATAGGAGAGGTGGTGTTGACATCATCAGGATTCAAAGTCACACTCTCAGGCTGTTTCTGTTGTGTTACTCAGTAGCCAAGTCGTGCTGTTTATCTGTTTATAGTGTTAGTGTCTGCAAAACAAATTAGATCCTGTTTCCACTTACATTATAGCAGCTATGTATAAGCAGCTATTTCATTCCCTCACTAGCCTCTCTTTTTGTCATTCTCCCTAAACTCTGTCGGAAAAGACAAAAATGCAGAGAAACCACAAAACACAACATCATCCATCCTGAAGACTTTCTTCTAGTAGCAAACGTAGAAGAGCAGAAACTGGAGACTCCTTCCAAAATTGTTAAATTAACCTTCAATTATCCTCAGCATATCAATGATTATACATTTTTCTTTGTTAAAAAAAAAAAAAAAAAAAACTAATCTTTTTTTAAACTGAGTTCTTATTAGGATTAGATTATGTGGAGCATCCACCACACAAATCCCTGTGTTACTATAGAAACAATAATGTATTAGAATGAGCACATTAATTAAAACGTGTGATTTGCCCTGAAGCCATGTACTATTGTCAGATCTAGTGTTATCAAAAATTAATCAACACCATCTGACCAATCAGATTCAAGAATTCGACAGTGCTATGTTACAGTACATGTGAATATAAAGTGAGGTTTTAAATCATCTCTAGCTGTTATTAGATTAATCAATTCAAACAGCATGTGAGATCGTGTTCTTAATTTAAAGATGTTTTTTTCTGTGTAAAATGCTCAGTAAGACACACTGTAGCTGATGTAAATCATAACTTCTATCATTCAGTGACTGGCTTACATTCGAATAGATATGACAGAAAACAGTTCAGATGCAATTGTTGTGTGAATTGATTGGCTTTCAAATTGAGTAATTGAACACACAAGTAATGTGCCTATGTAAATTCATATACTTTAATGTGTTATGATGCATAGGAAGAGTTTCCCAAAAATCATTTTAAATTGAAAGGAATAGCAGTTGATATTATATATAGATATAGATATAGAGCTATTTCTCTATAGTTGAGTTGTTAGGTGTACACATATTTACAATACGTTGCAGTACATTCCGTACTATGTTTTTTTAAGGAATGTAAAAATGGAACATATGGCCATTATAGAGAATTAAAATATATATTTTTAAAGAGAGAGATGTATGGTTAGGCAATTAAATATGCAGAATAATTAATTATACAGAGCATAAAGCTGCATGGTTGCAATTTTGCTAACTCAGCTAATTACAGTAGCATCATCATCCTCATGTAAAGATAACTAAAAGCGCCGTTAGCGCTAACTCAAAGTGGTTGCAGTGGCTAATGAATAATGAATAGCCACATGTTCAGTGCTGTGGGATTATACTGCATTCGGGGACAAACTGTCAGGGACAAATAGTGCTTTGTATAGAAACTACTTTAAAGGCAAGGTGCTACACTAAATCATGGAACTCGGCGAGAACGTAGATGAGAATCAGTTTTAGCATTCATAATGTAAACTATTTATATCTTAAGCAGGATTTAGAAAGAGTCAGCGATGCTCTGAGTCAACTTTAGGCTGTTCTCGTTTTCAGAAATTCAAGAAATTTGTTCTGATTTCCGGTTTGTATTTTTATCTCTCTCTCTCTCTTTTGTCTGTCCTGTTGTCTTTAACATCTCTTCTCTTTCACTAATGGTGGCTTTCATATTTGTTGATCTGTGTTCTTCCTCTTTATACCTTAGATTGTCCATCCATACATCGATCCATCCATTTTCTATACTGCTTATCCTATTGGGTCATGGGGAACCTGGAGCCTATCCCAGGGAGCATCGGGCACAGGGCGGGGTACACCCTGTATGGGGTGCCAATCCATCGCAGGGCACAATCGCATACACATTCACACACCCATGCACACACTACATACACTTTGGACATGCCAATCAGCCTATGTCTTTGGAGGAAACCGGAGCCTATGCTCCGCACAGGGCCGTGGCAGGAATCGAACCCCCAACAGAGGAGGTGGTGTGAGGCGAACGTGCTAACCACTAATCCACCGTGCGCCCACCTTAGATTGTGAAACATCTAAATAAGTATGTTTTATTTTATTCTAGAATGTTTTAAAATTTTTATTTGAACAATTTTAGCTGGTTTTGCACTGTGGTGATTTGAGCAGTCTTGGAAGATTATTACTTGTCTCACTGTATAAAATGATCCAAATAAAATTTTTCAGAATTCTACAACAGTCTAACGTGTGTTCTTCATTTCACAGTCTACGATGAAGATCCTCTCAGGATAGACCTTCGATTAAAGAAAATTACTATGTTCTCCTCACGTCATCATTCAGCATGATTGGGTCTCATGCAGGAAATGCGGTGGTAAACAGAAATAGTAGCAAAATTATGCCTAAAGACTATGTTGTAGCTTTGCAGTTTACTGAATGTGGGGGGTGCAGGCATGTAGACTGGTAACTTATCAATTCAAGTGAGAAAATCAGCATTGCTTGCTCAAATATAAACATTTCATGTCAGTGGCTGTGGGTGTCACATTATGATTTCTAAAGCCTCCAAGCTCTACTCATGACCAAAGAATTATTTTACGGTGAGCAAAACGCGACCAAAAATCGTACAGTGTAAACTCGGCTTTATAGGGCATCGAGTTATAATCCTGCAACACACACTAAATTATAGATACACCCAGAAGCCAATTTATTAAATCTGATGTATTCAAAATGATCAGCGATCTCTACATGCCGTGTACAGCGAGAGTGTGAGCGATTAGAGAAGCGGCATGCACTGGCTCTAATGCAAGCATGCAAAGCCAGGTCATTTTTAACACTCCAGGGCTGATGTGTTGGGGGTCACAGGAACAACGGTAGTTAAGAGGCACGCGTGACCTGGCTGAGCAGGTGTTCAGGAAGAGCGCTTTTTTCGAGGCTACGATTGATGATCTAATCAAGCTGTCACCATGGCGATGAGCGGCGGGGCGGAGCGAGGCCGGCGTATGCTTACTGTTCGCCTAAATTGGGCCTGACAGGCAGAATTGGGAAAAGGAATTTTCCCCTAAGTAATTTAGGAAACAACTCTCACTGCCTGCAGGGGTGGGATGAGGGTGGAGGTGCACCATCCTTTGCTTTACATATACCGTTTTAACTGCTTGTCAAAGTTAAAGTTTAAAAAAAAAAAAAAAAGAAAAGAAAATGCTAATAAATGATGAGTATGTAACAAGCGCTAATGTTTGCATGGAGATCAAAAAAAGCAGAGACAATAATCTTTGGCATTAGCAAGCAGCCTCGACCACTACTAAATAAGTAAATACTGGGATTCATTCGAGCTCTGACTCATGCTCTTGCACACACACACACACACACACACACACAATCTTTGTGAGCAATCACTCGGGTAAACCCATAAAAACGCAATGCGGATAATGTTCGAGGAGGTCTAATCAAAGTTTTATGGACAGTAATAGCTTTAAACTAACATTTTTAATTATCATTTAATTTCAGCTCTGATATTAACATGATCACTCATTCTGATGCTTTATCTATGACATATTATGGAAAATAAACAGGAATGATTATGGTACTCATGGGTGTATGAGCGAGCGAGAGGAGGGGAACCGAGCGGAGAGAGACCAAAGAGGTTTCTCAATACCCTGGAGTGGATTCGTCTAACATGCTGACCTTTAGTTTACAGCGTTTTATGTTAGGCTATAGAGTATGTTTACACCTCCCGCCCACTCCCACTTCATAAAACAGAATTAAAAAAATATGTAAAAGACGCCAAAAAATGTTGCCTTTATTAAGCCACTAAACCACAATAGCCTACTTAAGTTGCCCACTTCATTGTGAAACTTTGAAACTTTCAATAAAGCTAATTTGCTGAGTTTTAACTAGAGTGAAAATGTGCAAATTTCATAAAGTGAACTGTGAAAATACCCATACGTTGCACTTTGGAAGTTTTCTGAGTGCTAATTTGTTGGGGGGATAAATGACAAGATAAAAGATTTTTTTTTTAAAAAAAGAAAATTAGAGGAAGTTTGTTATTAATAATTAACAATTCACTTATAACCATGGGGCTCTAATGGAAAAAAAAACAGACACACACTTCAGCTTTTTGCATATTATTGCTCTTAAATTCCACATCTTAACTATTTTTCCTCCTCACCCCCACCCCCCACCCAAGTGCTTTCATTTTTTTTTTCTTTTCCTGAAGACACACAAGCAAAGGCTCCTTCCCTTCAATTCCAAACATCCGCCATGTAAATGAGACTGGCTAGCAGGGAGAATCTTGTGGGCTCAGCATTTTAATTGAGTTTGTTATATTTACTGAGTTTGCAGTCGGTTCATAGGGAGCAGGTGAATGGGTGGATGCGAGGAGGTCTTTGACTGTTTGTGATCACCGAGAGTCATGAGGACTTGAAGGCAACATCGGGAGAGAGGAGTAGTCACTTACTATATAATATACAGTTGAGGTCATAAGCTTACATACGCCTTGCAGAATCTGCAAAATGTTAATAATTTAAAAAAAACAAGAGGGATCGTAAAAATTGCTTTTTGCGTTTTTATTTAGTCCTGCCCTGAATAAGCTATTTCACATAACAGATGTTTACATATATTCCACAAGACACAATAATACAGTAACTGAATTTACACAAATGAACCAGTTCAAAAGTTTACATATTGATTCTTAATATTGTGTGTTGTTACCTGGACGATCAATGACTGTTTTTATGTTTTGTGATAGTTGTTCATGAGTCCCTTGTTTGCCCTGAGCAGTTAAACTGCCCACTGTTCTTCAGAAAAACCCTTCAGTACATTCTTTGCTTTTCCAGCATCTCCTGCATATTTGTGGCTATATGATGCTGAGATCCATCTTTTCACAGATGGACGACTGAGGGACTCGTACACGACTATTACAAAAGGTGCAAACGTTCACTGATGCTCAAGAAGGCAACATGATACATTAAAAGCCAGGGGGATGTAAACTTTTGAAGAGGATGATTGGTGTAAATCGTCAGTGTAAAATGTGTGTGTGTGTACTGTATATTATATTTGAAATACAAGCTTAGCCCTGTTTTGCCAGCCACTGACACACCCACAACGATGCATTGTACCTGAGCAAGGAGAACGAATACAAATAATTCTGCTAATAGGAAATCAAAGATGAAGACAACATTGAGCAAGATTTGTAAATAAAATGCTTTTGTTTTGCTGTTTTTATTTTTCACCTATGATGCTGGACATGTGGGACAGCCTTGTAGTTTTTCACAAACTGAGAAATGATCTAAGAATCAGAAAAATTTAGATTTTTTTCCCCCTCAACATTGAATTTTTAATGAATGAATGAATAATCTAGCAGCAAAATACTTCATGTTAAAAATGTATTAATTAGTGAAGCAAGTCAGCTGCTGTTAACTGGATACTTTCCTGTAGGATTGTGTACAAAACATAATAATAATATAATAAAATAAAATGATTAAATAAATGAACTGATAAATAAATCAGAAATACATAAATTTTCTTTTTATTCATTTTTTATGTTTATTTGTTATATTTTTATTTTATTTATTATTCCATTATTTATCTTTAATCACTTAGTAACTACTAAGAATTATTAACTACAGTGTTACTAATAGGTATAAGTGTGTTGTAATGTAAGTCTGGACCGAGGGGCTCTGGGAGTTTAAGTTTAACCCGAAATTCTTCTAGTTGGTTTCCTAACTCTTGGCTAGACACAAATACAATAATTTAGACACACCCTGTGTGTCATAGAAGTATTTATTTATTTTCATTTTTGTCCACTGACTAGTATTTCTACTTGGCAGTAACCAATTGTTTAAAAAAAATAATAAAAAAAAATAAAATAAAATAAAAAAAAAAAAAAAAAAAAACTTATATAAGTTATATTTTAAATTATTAACAGCTCAAGTAAAAGTTAGAGCTAAGCTAAAGTTAGATAATATTTGTTGCTAGTTAGATAATTATAGTCTATCAAGACTGAAAGGCAACAGCTCTTAATGTTTAGTGATTATTTCATGGCTATACATAAGACATTACTTTGAAGTGATTGCTTTGTTTTCTAGTGGAGCTTTGTACTATCACTTTTGACTACAGCTCTGAACTCGGAAGAGATGAGATGTCTGTTTTGAACAGTTTCAATGAAAACTCCTCTTCTCAATGAGCCACATTCAGCTTAATAATTTATATAAATGCATGAAACTGGCCTCAACAAGCCACACCAGACAATCTGCTACAGAAGCCACAATGGTTCATGTTTAAATAAAATTGGAGTCACTGAACCATGTTTATATATATATATATATATATATATATATATATAAATTCACGGTTATATATGTATGTATGTTGATGGATTCTGCAGTAGACAGTCCTTGATACCCTGAAATACTTTGCTATACCCTAGTTGAAATATTTACTATAATATTCTGCTATGGATTGTAATATTTCTTAACAGTGATATATATTATATATTTAGAAGTACAGACTGTACTTAGCCTGTGTAATGTAACATGTTCTCGTTTTTAAAAGCCTAATCGCAGCCTATCTTTTTTGATCCTGTTACGTGCCAATGCACTCCATCTTCCAGGTGCTGTTTCACACCAACAATGAGCTGAAGTCTGAAGGGTATATTAGTTCAAAAAGCTTATTATTCTAATGTGTAAATGGAACTAATGGTGTGCAGGGTGCTTTTTATTATTACTAAGAAAAACAGTTCTGAGATCGGTCTAGTGTTATTATTTGGTCACTCCAAAAAGACCTTGGAAAATTGCTCTAAATTACGTCCAATTAAGACAAGGCCAAACCTGTCGATCAAAGCTGAGTTTTTTCCCTTGTCATTAAACTGTTAGTGGAGAGAATAGTGCTCTTTTTTATAGCCATGCACTCGTTTCACTCTTTTCTTTCAAAGCTGAAAAGTAGAGGATGGTGTGAATAGGATGCCATGTGCCAGATGTGTCACCAGTGGTGAAAACTGCTGCTTTAATGTTGCTGCTGTGCTCTCTCTCTCTCTCTCTCTCTCTCTCTCTCTCTCTCTTACTCACTCACTCTCTGACCGACTGTCGCCTGCTCGTTCCCATAATCCCCCTGGTTGGCATGGGCTGGTGGATGCCAAACCATGTGCCAGGTCAGTGGCGAACACGTGCAGTGGCCCGTCCAAACCCACACGCGTGCATTTGGCAACAAATGTCGCGGCAGAGCAAAACAGCTGTTGTCTTTGCGACGAGCCAAACCCATTCTGTCTTTTTGAATTATGGTAACGCGAAACAGTGTCACCTGAACCATCAGGGAAAAGTCGTTCCCTCTTTCTCTCTCTCTCCCTTTCGCAGAGCAGCCAATTCATGGCGACATTCCCCTATGCAATCATTTCTTTCCAGTCCCTTTCTGACAAACTCGTCAGCGGTGGGACTAAAAATACCAGGTGATGAGCGGTAGCAAGAGAGGGCGAGAGAGAGAAAGAGAGAGAGAAAGAGAGAGGAAGAGAGGGATGGGGATGGCATGATAAAACAGCGTCTCTGACATGGCTTCCTTTGTAATCTATCTCCTCTCCTCACGCCTGCAAGCCAGCATATGTTTTCAATCGCCGCGCTATGTCCCCAGCCGCCATTCCAGTTCCCCCTGTATGCAGTTCAAGCCGGTGCAGTTATCAATCACCACGGGCAGGCCCTGTCAGCAGAGCCTCAGCGCACCACACACACATTTTTTTTGTGTGTGTGCAAGAGTAGACATACTTCTCTTAGTGTAGGGTGAATTTGTTCCACTTAATAAGCCCTCCCCAATGACCTCCCACTAATTAAGCTCCTGCGTGTAAGAAACGCGAGCTTTAATTAATGATGTGATAAATTCTGTCTCAAGGTCTGTCAGAGAATGATGACACCATGTTGTACAGTTAAAATAGATTTAGGCAGGAAAATGAAAGGCATAGAACAAGTTTACAGACAGCACGTTCTAATCTGTCAGACAGCCGTGAATAGCTACGAAATGAAAGAGGAGAGCCTGTGCATGTCAATCACTGTCACTTCATCATTGGTTGCTGTGTGTTTATGCATGATTTAGCCCAGTGAACACCATGTTTCTAGAGAGCTACCTACCATTCAGTTACTTAAGCCTTAGGACTATCCAAAGAACTCTTAAGGAAATGTTTTTCTAAGAGTGCACATCTCCAGAAACATGACTAAGAACAAGAAACAAGACAGAATCTGGCTAATCAAATCAGACTGATAATCTAGAACAGGTATGCTGGATTACCCTTATGAACATTTACTGTATTGTAATGTTACTACTTTATTTGGTAACTATGACTACTGACCCATGATTCTACCTTGACTTCATTGTGGTAGCTTATGGTATAACTATCTTTATTACCTTTATGATCTTGGAAATACTGTAGTATTTACGTTAACTATTATAGATATGGATATTAGATGTACAATCAATTATAGTATCAATCATTAACCATTGTTTTTTGTTTTTTTTTTATCTTACAAATATAAGGCATCTACTACTAATAATACTAAATGTGAATAGTCCGGTATTAAAAGTTCATAGGAGCAGAGGTCTTGCATCTTCAGTTCAGCTTAACAGCAAGTGGAGATGAATTCCAGTACTGCAAATGATGGAAATATAAATAAAACCTTTGGGAAACACTTTGACACTTCTTGTTTGTTACACTTAGAAGTGAAAGGTCACCTGCTGCCTTAAAAACGTGAGTAAACTCAACGTGAAGATAACCTTTGCTTCAAACTCAAACACACTCACAAGTAGTCAAGACAGTGGATTACTTTAAGTTTCATTTTTTGAAAACATTTAAACTTGAGTTCAATATCCAAATCTTGTCAAGACAATTTTAGTTAAAGAGAAGAAATAAGTTTGCATAACATAATCGGGCTATCATGTGTATCATCACAGTGAATCAATCTAACTACTTGATGTGATCGCACCGCTTATCCCCAGATGACCACCATTGTGCTAGTACATGTATAATCCCACTGTTTCACTTTAATAAATTAAGTAGCTTAGTTTATCATGGTTGTTACTTAGTCCTGCTATAAACAGTGCTGAAAAAAAACCCAAAAGAAAATCTTTTCAATGGAAATGGTTTTAATGGTTATAATGGGAATTTTATTGGTTTTAATGGAAACTCTAATGGTCCCTGTGGATCTCTACTGGTAATTTGTTGCCTTCTATTGGTGTCATGTTATATGTAGTAGATACCATTAAGGACCAATAATGGTAATGGTGATGGTTTTAATAGTTAGCTGTTGGTTTGCAATGGCATTTGTAGTGGAAGCCATTAGGATTTCTGTGATGGTTTCTATTGTTTTGTTGTTTTTTTCAGCAGGGACATCACAGCTCTGTCTCTGGCAGCACGTCCTCAACAATATGCCTCCCTTGAGTACTAACACCTACAGTTTGTTTCACCGCTCATATGTTTACCCACCTCTCAGTGTCTCCATTTGTAAAGCCGTGCATCTTGCTTTTTGTGATTGTGACTGTGTAACATGTGCACACATTTGTTTTCTGCCTTCCTGTTAAGCATTTAGCTTAGACTTTTGCTTAGTTTTAGCCTATTGTCCTGGCTTACCTGTAGTTTTGTTATTAGCCTTAGATTAATTTAACAGTTAGCTTAGGTTTAGCCTTCCTTCTGTTTTGCTCTTTTGTTTTTTTTTATATGTTTGGCCTTGTTATTAGCTTAATCTATCCCAGCCTAGCATAGCCTTTTGTTTGTTTACTAGCCCAGTCTGTGCTTACAGTAGGCTTCTATTATCTGGATGTTTACCTGTATCCCTGTGTTCATTAGTGTTCTTTGCTCTAGGTTGGCTCATTTCTTACAACGATATCTGAAGTAACTCCAAAGCATTCTGTCACATACATGGTTGGTTAGATAGACAGCTAACCAACTTTGCATAGCCAGATGAAATTGTCACTACTGAGCTTGCTAGCTAAACATGTTAAGGTCTATTACATCTCAATAAATAACAGGCCAGGGAGAAATAAATATTAAAACTGGTCAGTGTTGGCACTCAACAAAAACTAGGACTCCCTGACCTCTTAAATTTCAATTTAACTCCACATTATGTTATTTTGCACTAAAAAAAAAAAACATTGTTAGAAACTGAATTCAGTAGTAAGGTCTCCAGAAACAGGAACGGATCATGTTAGCATGTCTTATTACAGAGCGAGACCTTGGCTTTGTGCCATACTCTGAATGTACTGCAATCTGAATGTGCATATGCAAGAGAGAGAGAGAAAATGAATGAGAATGTGCATATGAAAGAGCGACAGACAAAGAGAGTGAGAGAAACAGACAAATGAGACTTATGATGCCTTTAATCAGTTTAAACTATGTACTGTACATACTGTATTTACATGTTTAAAAGCAAAAAGCCCTCAGACCCCCCCAACACACACACACACACACACCCCAAACCCCTTCACTCTTAATCCAATTTCAGTCCATCAGAAAGTCCATATGAAAGTCTGTATTAATGTCTATAACCATTTTAGTGTAATATCTCCCATTCAGCTGCTCTCAATTTTTGTACTTCATAGTTGCCATGCCAATTTAAAAAATCTTGCGTTGTCAGGGAAGAAACTTTGCGATACAACATTCCTTTTTCCCATACAGTATATCGAGCAACTGCTTGATCTTTTGTTATGGTGTACAGGTCTTCTGGCTGTTGGTGCAGTGTTGCAGGGAAGTGATAGACAGCTTTTGGCTCCTCTGAGCTGATCTTCTCCAGCATGGGTGTGAGCTGTTTTGCACCTGTAGCACCTGTACTGCACTCCCGGCCTTCAATCTCTTGCATTATACCATTTGCTGATTTGTTGTTGTTTTAAAAATGCTACATCTCCATTCGTCTTCTTTCCTCCTGTTCGTGGCTCTGCCATAAATGTCCTTCACATCAGCAGAGTTGCTAAGTGTGTTGGTGTCCTAGCTCTGTGGTTTCTTCTTCTGCTGCTGCTGCTTTACTGTGTCAGTATTAGCTTCAGTGTAGTCATTGAGGCCAACGTTGCTGCTACTGACTGTCCTCTTCTCTTCTCCTCTCCTCTCCTCTGTGGTTTCTCCTGACACTGACTCTCCTCACACTGCTGCTGTTGTAACCCAGCCATGTGACTCCTTGAGCTGCCTGGCTGCGCAGGTCTGTACGAACAGTCAACCTGTTGCATCCACTGTCCCCAAGCTCAAAGTATCTCAGGTGTAAACAGTGTAGCTGAAGGCATAGGTGTGAACAGGTAGCGTACATAGTGTAGTTGCTCTCACCATTTTTACTCTTGGAGTTCACTTCCAGTGTCTTGTCTGCATTGTTCAAGAACATGAACACCTCTCTGCAGAAGGACAGGATGTGTTTTACTGCCGTGTTTTTGCAGCATTTCCATTGTGCTGGCGAACTTCCTGAAGCAAGCCAGCTTCATTATAACTTCTTTTTTTAATGACTGGAGGCACGTTTGATATGATGACTCGGAACACAGGGCATACAGAGGGGAAACTGGAACCATTACTCCTTTCACCCACATTCCATATTTCACCCATGTAGGGCTCCAGCGGTGCAGTTGGTCAGTGCGTGGTATTTATACAGAAGTACAGGTGAAGCAATGCCGAGGCTGTGAGTTCAAGCCTGGAGCATGGATTTTAAACACAGCCTCTAAACTTTCTGTGGGGAAGTGGTAGCTCACTGGGTAGGACTTCTGTAGTTTGTGAGATCAAATCCCAGCACAACCAAGTTGCCACTGCTGGTCCCTTGAGCAAGGCCTTTAACTCTCAATTGCACAGTTTTATAAAAAATGAGATAACTTTCGCTCTGGATGAGGGCGTCTGCTAAAAATGCCATATAAATTCCACTTTTGATTAGTGTATCGACAAGTTTTTGTCTTTTCAGAAACACAACAACAGCTTTGTTCATGTGGGAGGCTGAGTAGATGTCGTCACACCTAACCCGCTCTTCCACCACAACCAGCACATCCTCCATCTGTGCTCCCACTCTCCGGCGTCTCTCTGCCAGCCGTAGATGCCATCTTGTAGCGTGTACACTTGATTTCACCTGTTTACAGCTAGTATAAGTGTAATTTCACTGTTTAACAAAAAAAGGTAAGAAAAAATGATAAATAAGAAGAAGGTTAGGAAAGAGAGCTCTCCACACGTTCCCTCTGCACTTGGTACATAGGCAGAGAGAGAGCAAGAAAGAGACAGACGGAAAGAAACAGAGACAGAGAGTAAGACAAAGATGGAGAGTGGAAGAGAGAGATAGACAGAGGATGAGAAAGTCAGAGAGAGACAGACAGAGGATGAGAAAGTCAGAGAGAGGTAGACATACCACAAGAGATGAGCAAAAAGACACATAAACAGTGATGGAGAAAGAGACGGAGAAAATCGGAGATAGCGGCAGACAAAGACAGAGAGAGAAAGACAGAAGAGAGACAGACTCCGAGATAGAGAGAAAGAGAAAGACAGGGGGCAAGAGAAAGATAGACAGAGAATGAGAAAGTCAGAGAAAGATAGACAGAAAATGAGAGATGGGCAAAAGACAGAGAGAGAGAGAGAGAGAGAAATTGGGAAATAAAGGAGATAGCAGCATACAAATACAGAGCATGAAATACAGGGAAAAGAGACAGACTGAGAGACAGAGATAGAGAGAAAGACAGAGAGTGAGAGAGATAGACATAGAATGAGAAAGTCAGAGCAAGATAGACAGACAAACAGGGATGGCGAAAGACAGTAA
The DNA here is from genome assembly GCA_024331685.1 of Stegophilus panzeri. NCBI lineage: Eukaryota > Metazoa > Chordata > Actinopteri > Siluriformes > Trichomycteridae > Stegophilus > Stegophilus panzeri. The sequence goes on along the minus strand of JANDJT010000141.1, from coordinate 278,859 downwards.
GAGAAAAAAGGATGTAGTAGCAGAAAGACAGAAGAGAGACAGACTAGGAGAGAGAGAGAAAGAGAGAGCTACAGAGGCACAGAGATGGAGACAAAGAGAAATACAAAATGTGTGTGTGTGTGTGTGTGTGTGTGTTTAAGACAGAAGTACAGATACACAGAGAAAGAGAGAGAGAGTATACAGTGCAGTTACTTTATCACAGCTTGGTCTTTCTGACTCCAGCACACTTCTCTGCTGCTACAGCGACGACCACAACTTGTTCACCTTAGACCTGAACACCAACCTAATAAAAGTTCAAGCTGAAAGCTCACTGTGAGTTTCTGTGACACTCCGCTACAATATTTCAACTTCAAAGTGGTTAAGTTCATCCTGACAGACTGTTAAACAAATCAAACCCCATGTCTGTCTGCACCTTTGAAACGAGCCCTTACCTCACCAGAACAAATCTCTGACTGTCTGACTGCCGGCATGCGTCAGATGAAATCACGTAGCTTTTTGCTGTGTGGGTTTCAGGCAAAGAGCTGCTTTCATTCTTCATCTCTCGCCGAGTTGAGCTGCAGTTCACAGCCATGGCAGTGTTGTCATAGCACAGGTGTGACTAACAGCTTTTCATACGATCTGAGAGTTTTCACAGAAACAGCTATCGTGCTGGCAATGCGAACTAACAGCTCTCTCATCTATTCCATATTGCCTTCATTTGGAGTAAAGGTGTTGTTCTGGGGGTGCGGGGTGCTGGGTTGGGGGATTGGAAATGACCACTTTTTTTACTATGTTATGTGAATTACAACAAAGTAGAGATAAGACTGATCTTATATTTAGGAGACATATCGGGCCGATAGTAGCAGAAAATGGTGGAATGGATTTTAGAGGAAAAAAAGAACTAATTTGTTCAGCTCCTGTAACAAATATAGCCTGAAATATAACAGAACTGCATCAGAACAACATAAATCCAGGTAAAGTAGGTCACATGATAACCATGGCCTTACATGATCCATGTGGCCTAACATGAATGACTACAACAAGTGAGCTATTCAGCAAAGCACGTATGTGTGAGATGCTATCATTTTTTTGGAAAAGATTTTTTTTCTGGAACTGGAAATGTTTACGTATAAACAGACTTGATTGTATATGTACACATATCCAGGTTGAAAAAAAATTTTTTTAAAAAATAAAAATAAAATAAAAAAAATTCAGTGTGAATCCAAAAAAAAAAATGTAAAAATTATTTTGTTTGGATTGGTTTTATTATATTATAATATTATAATTATAACCGCTTTTTTACCTTAGCGGTTCACACACACACACCAGTGGTAGCAGAGCTGCCATGCAAGGCACTAACTTGCCATCGGGAGCAACCCGGGTTCAGTGTCTTGCCCAAGGACACTTCGGCATGTGGAGTCATGTGGGCCGGGAATCGAACCACCAACCCTACGATTAGTGTGAAAGTGTTGAACAGAATAAAAAAAAAAAGCCATGTTTTTTTTTTGCGTCATGTTTTTAGATATGTATTTTTTCCACTTGTTGCACTTGTTGAAACAGACCGAGTGAGGCAAAGAAAGACAAACAGACAGAGATAGAAAGAGAGATCCATAGACAGACAGAGAAAGAAAGACATATTGGAAGATATTTAGAGAAGCACAAAGAGAGACAGACAAAGGCAGACAGAGTGAAAGACAGAGAGAGTAAGACAGGGCCAGACATATAGAAAGAGAGACAGAAAAGAGAAAGACAGACAGAGATAAAGAGATAACGTGTCTGTATCCAAGCTTTGGAAATACAAATGTTAATATTTTTAATGCCAATAAAGCAACCTTTTGACTTTGACGTTGATAGACAGACAGAGGAAGAAAGGGATAGTGAAAGATATTTAGAGAGACAGAGAGAGAAAGACAGAGGGAAAGGCAGAAAAGAGAGAAAGACTGAGAGACCAATAGAGACAGAGACACACAGAAAGATAGAATTCTATTTATCCTGTATTTTTAAGTGCTTCAGTTAAATAAATAAAATAATAAATAAATAATTAAATAATTAAATAATAACAATGCTTAGAGTTTGTAGAGTAAAGAATATTGTATGAGTACTGATAGTATCAGTATCATGTCAGAAAAGAAAATGCAGTATCGTGCCATCTCTACAAACTCCAGAGAAGAAGCTCCGTGCACATGGAGCTTTAGTGAAGTGGATAGAGTGGCATCTGGGCTTGTGGAGTGTGTTAAGAATTTACTCCCCCAGCACTCCATCATTATCCCAATATCACATACAGTCACATACACACACACCCTCGCTGGAGGATGATGAATTGAGTTCATCTCACTCTAGTGATTGCTGTGGAAGCCATGTGGTGCTCTTTGTCTCTGTACAATGTGATAGACACAGACTCGAACCCCCCCCAACCCCACCACACCCCACCCACAAGCACACACACACACGGCGAAAAAGAAAGTTGATCTCAAAATCAAACACAATTTTCAGGAAGTGCAACACGATAAAGCCCTGATCTATGTTACAACCTCGTACAATTACAACTGCAAAGACACATGTTCTTTGTTTGATCTAACCCAACCTAGGCCAATCCATTTTATCTTTAACAAATGTAAATTAACAAAGGACAATATGAATCAAGTTAATAATGCATGTACAAGCAGAACATATGGTCCTCTTTATTAGCGTTCTCAGTCAATCCTCATTTCCAGCATGACATGTTTCTTGAAAACATCCATTTATTTCTGTAGATGGGTTCATAAAGTGTTGAGCAGAGCAAAGCAGTTGGGTTCCTTTATAGCAGTTTGTTTGCAGATTTGTACGTATTTAACGTTTCGTTCACGCATGCATGGAAAAGTTCACAGCTCCGTTTCACTACCAAGCCGAAAGCAGACTGACAGGCAAATGATGTTTCTGACAGGAAAGAGAGAGACTTGTGGTTTCCCTTCACAGTGCCGGATCGGGCAAAAAAGAAACATCAGCGTGGCTCACTCAAAGAGACACGTCTTCTTCCAGTGTCAATCAAAATCTCATCGGACGCCAATCACATGCCGCTGGGTGTAGGAGCGCACAGCGCGCTCGCTGCTTATGAATGGAGGCCTCATTGCTGCCACAGTATGTGACTGTGTTATCTCAGAGGGTACATGCTTCTAACAGATGGCATGCCTTTGGCTATAAGACAAATCTAAACATTTTATTTAGGTCTCATCATTGGCCTCAAGGTATGGCATTTTATTTCAATTTATAATCGAGTCAAGAAGTTTGCATTGCACATGTTTTTATGCACAGGGGAGGATGGAGGGGGGTGGGGTGTGTGAATCAGTGGGAAGAAAATTTCCAAAAATGGATTCAAAATCTGGATGTATCATCTAACAAAGTCTTTAACATGAGGCAATGTAGATTCATCTTCAGTATCCACTTTATCCTGATCAGGGTCTTGATGGATCGGGAGTCTATCCCAGGAAAATGGATGTGTACACCCTGGATGGGATCCCAGTACATTGCAGGAAACTCACACACTTATTCACACTTAGGGGCAATTTAGAGTTGCTAATCCACCTACAGTTTTGGGAGCTGGGAGGACACCAGAAAACCTGAGGGAAAAAAAACAACTCAGACATATGTAACTCCACACAGACATGTAAGACAGGCTCAGGATCAATCCTGGACCTGTGAGGTCAACCATGTCAACAAAAATAAATAAATACACACATACATACGCAAATCATGTATAATTTTCTGTTGACTTATATATATATATATATATATATAGATTAGAAGAATGCTTCTGAATGTTACTAACCTTTTGGCTTTATCAAGTGTATGCATATACAGTATAATATGCAATATATAGCAAGCAATGTTCTGACAACCTTGCTTTAACATGTTTAGTTGTAGCAACATTAATACTAAACTTTCCATAATGTTTTGTCTAACTCTGATTTGTGCAAGCAACAAACTACGAATCCATTGTGAATATTATTAGAGAGGATGGTTTTCAGGACACTGCAGTGATGTTATTTTTCTGTTACACCACAGTGCTGTCAAATTCTCAAATCTGACACTACAGGGTGTCCCAAAAGTCTCAGTACATAGGGGAAATTATCACTTTTTTGCAAAATGTCTTCCAAAGTTTTTCATACTTCATTTATACTACACACACACACACACACACACACACACACACACACTTCTCCAATTAAAAAAAAAAAAAAGTTAATGTAAAGTTATAACACATGTATCAAGATAAAAAAATGGCAAGGATAGATTAATAAAGCTGGATGTTGAGGTGAGGATTTCAGGCAGGCAGACAGACAGATAGATAGATCGATACTTTATTGATCCTGAGGGAACTTGTACTGTAGATATCACAACTACATCTATCACTATAAATATATAAACCTATATTACATTTAGAAGATATTTTAACATATAATACTGAACATTTGTTTCATAAATAACATCTCAAACCCAATTTGTTAAATGTCTTATTGCTATAAATTTACAAATGTTTTTGTCTAGTTTTGTCCTAAGGGTATACAATCGTTTGCACTTGACTTTATCCACATGTACAAAGAGAAAAAAAAAAAAAAAAAAAAAAAAAACATTTAAAAAAAAGTTAGTGAAGTAACTTTAGACACAAAGCAGGCCAGACAGTGGTGAAAAGTGTCTCCATAGAGGATAATCCATAGCACCGTGTGTATGTGGGTTGGCTATATGATTACATTACTGTAAATAGTGGTTTGGGTCAGGAACCGCTGAAACCAGCGTCCCATGGTGGCCATGTAAACACAGCCAAGGGAGATTAGGTGAGGAAGAGACTCACTCACTCTCACTCTCTCTCACTCACTCTCTCTCTCTCTCTCTCTCTCAATCGATTGAGGTCTGTGGTAGAGAAATACAAGGGTTAGGGCGTAGATCCTGCAGTGTACGACCACCTGCCCACCCACACCTAAAGATATCACTTTCTACTAAGCTCAGGGCTCACTGAAGGAAAAAAAAAAATCTGGAAATCTGATCTAAGTCAGAAACAGAAAATAGCTGAGCACTTGCTTATAGGAGTGGGAATCTGAATTCGATTTGAATTCATTTCAGGACGCCATGAGACTTGTTTTTATAAGTTCTCAAACTGGGGGCAACATAGGGGCCTTGGAAAATCTCTAAATTTATATCATTACTCAGTCATTTCTAATTTTGTCAAATTATTAAATAAGCCAATTTTTCTTTTTATACCACAGCAATTTTAACTTCTTTTCTTCAGTTTATTAATAAAGGACACATTAATTAAGAAGTTTTAAACTATTTCTAGTTGCATTTAATGTTGTGGAATGTCCACAAAACAAGTTAAGTTTTGTTATCACATACATTACAGAAGCTATAACCTGTTATTCCCTCACCAGCCTGTTTTTTGGTCATGTTACCAAGAAACCATATTTCTAAATTCTATAGATTTTTCTGTCGTGGAAAACATGCCCACCGTTACACAGCACTGACACTGGAGACACTTTATATGTTAAATAAAACGTTCTGTATATACAGCTTTACCATGTCTTATACATTTTTTCTTTGTTAAATTACAAAACATTTTTTTTTAATTCATAAGCACATTTGCCTCGCACCTCTGGGGTTAGGGATTTGAATTCCACATCCGCTCTGTATGTGTAGATTTGCATGTTCTCCCCTTGCTTCAGGCGCGTCCTCTGGGTACTCTGGTTTCCTCCCCCAGTCCAAAGACATGCGTTGTAGGTTGATTGCCATTTCCAACTTGTGCATAGTGTGTGAATGAGTGTGTGATTGTGCCCTGCAGTGGGTTGGCACCCTGTCCAGGGTGTCCCCCGCATTGTTCCCCTGGGAGAGGGGCACTGTGTATAAGTGGTATAGAAAATGGATAGATGGATTAGGCTTAGGTTATTTGTAGCATCCACCATAAAGGCTACCTTCTGACCAATGAGATTCAAGATTTCAACAGCACTGTGATATAAAATTAAATATAATCACAAGTCCAAAAAAGTCCATTTATCGAAAAACATTTAACCATAAAAATTGTATTCAGCATTTTGTGATGATAAACATTTATATCAATAAATTACATTATATAAAAAATTATAATTTTCTAAGAGCATCAAATTCAGTTAATTTCTAATTATATTTTGACACTGATTGAATGTTAAACCTCAATAGTTTATTTTTTCTGTGTTAAAAAAATAATAATGATGATCACTCATAATTAATTTTGTTGACAAAATACACTGTATATAAAATAATTGTAATAAATTAATATTTATTTTTCAGCAGAAGTGTTTGGTACTTTTTTTCCATCCCTACATGCTCATAGTAATATTAAACCTGATTATTAGACAGTTTCTTAGCTCTTTTTTTTTTTAGTGAGCATCCAAGCTTCACCACTTCATCCACCCATGCACAAATGTCAAGGATTCTCTCTGATACATTCAGATCATACTATCTCCCAAAAGTAGGCAACTAAGTTTACATTAATAAATTGTCCCTTTTATGGAAAAACACACTGTCACTAATCTGGTCTTATCACAGAAGATAAAACGTTGTTCAGAGAGCATTTTACATATAGTAACTTGAATTAACCCGAAATGTGTGGCAGCATTTTTGAATATCCAGCTCTTATTTCAGTTCAGTCAATATGTCCAACCCTTGCCACATGATTTTAGCTATTCTGTTTCTAGTTGGCATGTGAAATTTCTGCTGACTGTATTGATAAGTGCAGAGTGATTGTTTACATCCCACTGGACATAAACACAGAATTCAAACGTTACCACATCACCACCTATTTCCAAAATGCCTCTCCTAACCGAGAATCCTAACTGGGATTTTTTTCCCCTCTACACGATACATATCCATAAATGTTTGTTCTTTGGCTCGCTTTGAAGTGCATGCCGCTTCTCTTTAACGATTTCTTTCCCTGTGATGCTGACGGAAACCATGCTGACACCTTCTTTTGCTTCATCAAGTTTCCCAGCACAATTACATGAATTTACTTTCAATAAATTACCATCTTTGCATACATCAGTCAAATCACAGAGCTCGGGCGTTCATAAACAATATGCATTATTAATTTAATTGTCACAGTTCGTTTAGTTAACTCATAACCTAGTCGGACAGGCATGCCTTGATAAAGCATTTAAAAGCATCAGTGTTGGCTTTGAAGGAGCGATCGCTAGATGACATGGTCTAGTCCTCCACTTCCTACACTTAAAACAGCTAGCTAAACTACAATATGGACAAAGGCTCCTAAAGTTTTTATTTATGCCTTAATTAACCCCTTAATAGTGCATGTATTAAACCTTTTTATACCATATCAGACAAAGTTAAACCACTGACAGGTGACATGAATAACATTGATTATCTCATTGCAGTGGCACGTCTCAGAGGGTGGGATATATTAGGCAGCAAGTGACCAGTCAGTTCTCGAAGTTGATGTGTTGGAAGCAGGAAAAATGGGCAAGTGTAAGGATCTGAGCGACTTTGACCAGGGCCAAATTGTGATGGCTAGACAGTTGGGTCAGAGCATCTCCAAACAGCAGGACTTGTGGGGTGTTACTGGTATGCAGTGGTTAGTACCTACCAAAAGTGTTCCAATGAAGAACAACCAGCGACAGGGTCATGGGCGCCCAAGGCTCACTGATGCACGTGGGGAACAAAGGCTAGCCTGCCTGGTCCGATCCTACAGAAGAGCAACTGTAGCACAAATTGCTGAAAAAGTTAATATTGCTTTTTATAGAAAGGTGTCAGGACACACAGTGGATCACAGCTTGCTGCATATGGGACTGCGTAGCTGCAGACCGGTGAGAGTGTCTATGCTGACCCCTGTCCACTGTCAGAAGCACCTTCAATGAGCACGTGAGCATCAGAATTGGACCATAGGGCAATGGAAGAAGATGGCCCAGTCTGATGAATCACATTTTCTTTTACATCACATGGATGGCCGGGTGAGTGTGTGTGTGGCGCTTACCTGTGGAAGAGTTGGCACCAGGATGCACTTTGAGAAGAAGGCAAGCCAGTGGAGGCGGTGTGCTGCTCTGGACAATGTTCTACTAGAAAAATTTTAGTCATGTCTTTCATGTGAATGTTACTTTGACACACACAACCTACCTAAACATTGCTGCAGACCAAGTACACCCCTTCAATAATAATGCGCCCTGCCACACCGCAAAAACAAAGAGTTCAAGGTGTTGACTTGACCTCCAAATTCCACAGATCTCAATCCGATCAAGCATCTGTGGGATGTTCTGGACAAACAAGGCAGGTGGTTTTAATGTTATGACTGACTGGTGTGTATTGTACACCAGGAGCTCTGACAGTACTTCCAGCAAATGCCCCTGTGCACAAAGTGGGGTCCATGAAGACATGGTTTCCCAAAGATGGAGTGGAAGAACTCGAGTGGCCTGCACAGAGCCCTGACTTCAACCCTACTGAACACCTTTGGGATGAACTGGAACACCAACTGCACACCAGGCCTTTTCGCTCGATCAGTGCCTAACCTCACTAATGATGTTGTGGCTGAATGGACAAATCCCTAAAACAGCCCCCCTAATTCTAGTGGAAAGCCTTATTATAGCATTATAGAGTGGAGGTTATTATAACAGCAAAAGGGGGACCAAATCCGTGTTAATGCATTATGAAACTCAAAATGACAAAATAGAATAATTATTTACTATGCTTATACTCAATTACGTTTATGTAGGCAATGTGTCACATGTTCAATAACACTCAAAAAGAAAATTCATCTTGCAGAAATATCAAATCATTTTGGGTTTAATGTGTCCATTTAGCCAAATGCCTAGAAAACCAAGCTGCCTTTATATAAACACACACACACACATTTGTCTTACTTTCCTTGTAAGGACAATCAATTGACATAATTTTTAATGCACCTAATTAATGCTAAGCCTCCACTTAAATCTTACCCTAACATGAAATTCTGTAAGCTAAAATGAACCATTTTGGTAAAAGGGAACTCTTTTAGTGTCATAAATGTTTGGTTTAAAAAGAAGTAGAAAAAAAAAACAATTTTCCTCAGGGACAAGACAAATGTCACCACAAGGTCAAACACTTGGGCCCCACCAAGATATAAAAACATGCACGCACGTGCACACACACACACACACCAAACACTTGCATCAGTCACCCTCCATCACTAACACAGCAGAATGAGGTCATAAATATTCAGTGTGTCTTCAGCCTATCCTGTGCCAAGCCGACGAGCATGTAGCCTGTGAGTAAAGAAAGAAAGAAAGTGTGTTTGTGTCTATTTGTGTGTGTGTGTGTGTGTGTGTGTGTGTGTGAGAGAGAGAGAAAGAGAGAGAGGGAGAGAGAGAGGAAGAGAGATAGAGCTTGGCTGATGAACAGTGACACACTTGAACCATGAGCAATCCCAAGGCTTGAGGGGGACCCAAGGCACACAACACACACCCTTGTCTTCTTCTCTTTTCTCTGTCTCATTCACAGACACACACAAACACACACACACGCACACACACACACTTCCGCTCCTCTTCCGTCTTGTCGCCGAAAGAGCAGGCTTGCAAACATTTCTGTTAATTATGTATTACAGCTGTCCTTCATAAACTTAATTAC
>JANDJT010000141.1:245642-264686 GCA_024331685.1 Stegophilus panzeri | reverse complement strand
CCTGATCATGGCAGGCCTATAAATAGGCATGATTTTACACAAGCTTCAGATGCCGGTCGCGCGCGAGAGGCGCTCCCATAGTGTTATGCTAAACGCAGCGTCTCGTTCCCTTCTCAGGGAATAGGGTTACCAGACGTAACCCAGATGTTTTTCAGTAACATGTCAACCTGCTTTTTATTTGTCCTAAAACGTCAATAGAGAGAAAAAAAAGAGTAAGTGAATTATTTATAGCTGATGGTACGTTATAATGTGATAACAGAAATGAACATTTTTCATGGATGTTCCACAACATTTTACATAATGCTAATGGATAGATAGTACAGAAGCACAACAAATTATAATCATTGGCAAATTGTTGTGGTAGAAGAAGCCAATCTGGTTTGAAGCACAATTACTTACTTACTGGCTACTAACATTTTGAGTCTGCTCTCAAGTTATATTTACTTTGGAGTTTCTATGGTTACAATTTGCACATACAGTAATGATGTCCTTCTTGACATTATTTGATTCAAAGACAGATACAAGCCTTGTTTTTATTCTTTATGGTTGTTTACGCACATGCAAGTGTGTTATCATGGGATAGACAAAATAGTTTGTCTCTAAAATAAACCACATCCTTCCTTCACAGTAACAGCAAGTGACTTAAGTCCAGCATCAATCAACAACCTTTTGGAGCGATACACTAGTGAAAGCATAATACTATTATGTAGACTTAGATATGGTGAAACTATGGGTATGTCTCAACCAGCTCCCAAGTTCAGTAGGTAGTAAATGAGTAGATCATGTACATGAGTTGGGGCACTGGTAAGGACCCTGGCGATACGACTTCGTACTCGTATTGTAAAACTTAAATTAAATTTAAAGTTTTATATGCCATATAAATTTGTTAGCTTAATCACACATATTTCAGTCATAATATGTCAAGCAGAATCATAGAGTCACTTATAACCATATATGGAAAATAAAGTTAAAATTCGCTAATGTAAGTAATCATTTGAGAGCTACAATGATAACGAGCTTAGATTTGTAGCCTGAGAGTTTGTCCCCCATTTTTTCGAGCTGAGAGGCTTCAGAAAACATGACGTCATTTCCAGTAAGGGAACATAGTGAGCATCGATGCTCCCTGGGTTTTTTTTTTTTGCATTGTGGGATTTTTAGGGACCGAACATTCCAGTGCACTGGAAGGATTTTGCAATTGAGACAGCCCTTAAAATGGCCGACTCCCTGATCAGTGCCCTGACTACTGAGCTAGGGAGCTGATTGAGACATACCTTCAAAGATTATAAAGATTTCTATGGAATTTTTATTTTTCTATCATTCTCTAAATAGTATACCATGTTTTTTTTTAATCTTCTAGCATATTTCATGAACTCTACTGTAAAATTTCTTATCAAAAGGAAATGTTTTTAACCATTTGCTCTAATCACAGTATACACTATAAAATTTGCATTTTTAAAAAACTTAATACAAGAATTAAAAATGATTATCTGGACCGGGTCTATCCTGAATATATTAGACATTTTCCAAACATGTTAGACAAACAAACCAAGAGCAATTTGACACTTTGAGAGCCCTAAATTACATTCTAGCCAAGTGTAAACATAAATTCCTCCATGAAAAACCTGAAGAGAGTCAGCTCTAATGTACAGACTCACCATTGGGATGTAAAGTGGCCCAGAGTAGAATGAGGAGCCTCGTGAGCCTGGTGAGACTTGGCTGCTCAGCCCTTCCCCCATGAGCGTCCCCATGGCGGCCATTTTGTATGCTAGAATGGGCAGCAGATCGAGCCAGGCCAAGCAAGGCCCGCCGTGAAGAGGACCTCGCCTCATCTGCCAGCTCTAATGATGGCATCCACCTGCTGTTTTACTGCCCCAGCTGGAGGAAAAAGGCCATCCCTCAGCTCTATCAGCCCATCCTCCCTATCTCACACACCCATATACATACTCTCACACCCTGCTTCATTGCTTTGATGAACTTTTCATGGTCAGCAACTGCGAAGACCTCATAAGGGACCCGGAGGGTAGACGTAGAGGGTTGTAGAACACCCCTGAGGTTTTAGAGACAAATGAGGAAAATTGAGCAACAGAGTAATACATCACCTGGTGGTATGAGAAAGAAAAGTGAATCTGCACTGCAGTCATGGAGGGGAAATTTGAGTGATTTCTCTTCTAATATGATGACGTCAGCCCAGTGAACTAGATAAAGTCCAGAGATTTCCTAGCACAGAATTACTGCAGTGATTCTTTAATAGTAATGAGACCATTGTAGATACAGTAGAAAAGCAGACCATAATGAGAGAAGAGAAGAAACCTCATGCCATTTAGATTTTGGCCAGAGGGATTCTTTTCTTTTCTAGACATGTAGACGACTATTGTAGTCATATCATCTGTTAAACTTAATGTGGATGTACATTTAGGATCCAGAAGTAGAAGGACCAGGACCAGCCAAAGAATAATATTATTAATAATGTCTTCTTTTGAACCAGTTCTTTTGGGGTTTTTAGAAGCAATTTAAGGGACCCATCAATCTACTGGCATACTTTTAAGGAGGTGGGATTGAACTGTGGACCCTGGAGCGCCACTACTACATGATATGGCACTGCTTTCCCACTGGGCCAGGGTTGCTTTCAGATTTTTCAAGCTACTACATATCATTTTAGACCATTTCTGCAATGTTAAATAAATCCAATTACATTATTGGTAGTGGTAGACAATAAATTACATTTTGACCTTTTGGAATTAGTGCAACTCTTCACCTGTTCATAAGGAACTTTCTAGAAGTAGAGAAATTTAAATATTAGGTTAAGCAATATTAGGTTTAAGGGACTTACACTAAATAATTCATCCTGACTAGAACAAGTGGTTAGTGGTGCTAGACCTTCAGTGGCAGCATGTTGGTTCAACAGGTAGCAGTGCCACCTCATAGCTCCAGGGTACACGGGTTGATCATGAGCTCAGGCTACTCTCTGTATGGTGTTTTTCCACATAGGCTTCCTCTGTGTTCTTTGGTTTCATCCCACATCGCAAATATTTTGAATTGGCTATTTTATAATCATCCCTAGCTGTCCGTGTGCGTGTTCCCCTGCTATGGACTGGTGACCCTAAAGATGTTACTGAAAATGAAAAAAATATATAAATGTTTTGTCTTTCAAACTATTTGTATATTTTCGCTGTTCTTCAGCATAGAGTATAGGAGATGGCCTTTGAAATTGTACAAATATCGGGTGGAATGAACAATAGCACTTTATTTGGATAATCTCTTTTAGACACTCCACAAATCATCTATAGATTGTCATAATACAGCAAATCAACTTACTTTCAAAAACAATAAATCAATCGAGTATCACTAGAGCCCACATAAATTGTTTTGAAACTGTGATAGGATTAGGGATGAGAGTCTATAGATGGTCTACAAAACATCACAAGTTATAAACTGTTCAAATAAAGGGAACTCAAAGGCAGAAGTTGGATATATGTGGAGTATGTATAGATTGACTAAATGCCAACAACTGTAAACTGTTGACATATTGTTGATTGGTTGATGACAGTCACCGGACAGGTTGTTGACAGTCTATAGATGGTTTGTCAACAACTCCAATTCAGCCCATCATAAAGTGTGATAAAGATGGGCTTTTCAAAGAAGAACACACTTTACCATGTTTAGATGTGGTGCCAATATATTGCTGGCCTTCCTGCCCAACCATGACTGGAAAAATTGAGAGTTTATTTCCACTAGAACCATTCATCAAGATCACTTAGCTTCTGGAGCTGATTCCCATAGGAGCTCCTGAGCAGGTGTTCATGAAGAACTTTAAATTTGATGAGTATGAATTTAAAAAGAGAGAGAAGAGGAAGAACATCTAAAAATAGAGATGAAGCATCAGTCCAAGAGACAGGCTGAAATTACTATGTGATGAGAATGACGGCAACTTTCCTGCCTTCGCTGGAGTCTGTCAGAGCCTGTGAGGTCTTAAGGGAGAGAGGCAAGCTTGACAACATGTCAATATCACTTAAGGAGTGTCTGTTTGGGAAGCTCTCAGGGATGTATCACATGATTCCCGCACCTTGCACCGAAAAAACCAGCTGACAGTTTTGATAGCCTTGGAAAAGCAGGCACTTGATCTGCAAGACCACCGAAAGACAATTAGAAAAAAGAGAAAGTAACAATCCTTTGTTTATCACTGTCAACACACTTACCAAACCAGACACTCTGTCTAACTTCTTGTCCATGTCGAAGGCTGTAGCAGGATGTGTGAGAGGAAGAAGGAGGGACGGGGAAATCTCTTGTTTCCCCTATTGTTAAGTTATACTGAGACAAAGAGGGTTTACTGCTGTTGCACCTTCATCTTAAATCTGTCACTCATGGTCTCCTCTGGACATGTCAGTATGATTGAATACAAAGTCTTATTTACACTGACAACTTCAGCTGCTGTTCAGCCAAGCAGAACAAACAGCACTATGAAACCAGCAGTCACGGCTACAAACAGACCTCACTAAGTAGAAAGAATGTTGAGCACTGTGTGAAGTACTAAAACTGAGGCAGCTACACATTGCAGCATCAGTGCTACAGGTTTACCTTAAAACCAGAATGAAGGAACATGTGGGCTTTAACAGCAGTGTGCTAGCATTTTGCAGGATTGATTACGCTAGTCTATCTATTAGACTCAAGACAGTACGGAGGTGATGCTTTATTGGTAGTGTGACAACTGAAATTTTACTGCAAGAATCATTAGATGTAAACATTTTGCTGAAGAAATGTAATTGGGATCAATAGAGAATTAGCTTTTATGAATCAAGACCTTGTCATGGTTATAGGGCTTAATTAATCAGATCTGATGGGAGTTGTTAGATAAAAAGCCATCCTAAAGACCCCTATGTGCCTTGCCCAGACTAGGGTTACCCAGACCCACTCCTGGAGCCAGGCCTAGGGATGGTGTCTGCCAGTGAATACCTGGTGACAAGGCCACCCACATAACCCAGTCAATGGAAACTTGAGAAATGTGTGAAAAAATGTCAACATGGAGTCATCTTGTGGGCTCACCATGTGCAAGGTCAAGGGTGGGGTCAGGTACAATTCTAGTAGGTCATCAGGCTTGCAGTGGTCTTATGAACTAAGCCGTTAAGGTGGAAACTGGCCAGATGTAGCATTTCCTCTAATGATATTAAGAATATGATGACTCCAGGCTTCTAACTTTACTTTGCCTAACTACAAACTACAGTCAAGTGCCAAAGGCTGCATAGCTTCAGGCCACAATGACAGAAGACTACTTTATAACAAGGCATTGATTGCGTTCTTCCCCAAACTGTTGCCACAAAGTTAAAAGCACTCAATTGTCTAGAATATCTTTATATGCTGTAGCTTTAACATTTCCCTTCAGTGAAACCAATGGCCTTAGTCCAAACATGTTCTAGCCCAAACATGCCCCCTGTGCACAAAGTGAGACCTTTAAACCTTGGTTTGCCAAGGCTAGTTTGGAAGAACTCAAGTGGCCTGCACAGAGCCCTAACCTCAACCCTACTGATCACCTTTGAGATTAATTGGAATGCCAACTGTGCACCAGGCCTTCACACCTGACATCAGTGCCCAACCTCACTAATGCTCTTGTGTCTGAATGGGCAGGAATTCCCACAGGTATGTTCCAAAATCTTACTCTCACATACAGCTCCAGTGTCCCCAATTCGTTTCTGAGTTGAGGTTAAGGTCAGTGAGGTGTTTCATTCATTATGTCTCTACACATGTTTGAGGTGGTTTCTCCTGGGTTCTCCAGTTTCCTCCTACCTCCAAAAATATGCATGTAGGTGGATTGGGGACTCTAAATTGCCCCAAGTGTGAAAGTGTGTGTGCATGGTGCCTGGATCCACTGCCACCCTGACCAAAGTGGTTATGAAGATGAAGATCTTCACAAAGTGAAGATCAGTGAATGGATGCATAAATGAATGAATGTTCTTAACTCCCAACTGACTTACAGTGCCTTTTTTAAATCAGGTCATGACAAAAAAAATTTTGGCCTCATATTTTGGATAATTGTCTCGTTGCAGCATACATGAACATTTCATTTTTCCACACATAATTTAGATCAGTGGTCATGAACCCTCGTTCTTGAGATCTTCCTTTCTGCAGGTTGCATCTCCAAACAAAATCGAACACACCTGTTTTAGTTGATCAAGAACGTCTTTAGGCTTCTAATGATTAGATAGCAAACAAATGTTTGCACTAAACTGTATTCTATTGTAAAACTAGAAATTGTGAACATATCTCTTAAAAAGACAAGAAACTGGGTATTTGCTATACTAGTTTGAGCAAATTAGGCAAACATTTTGCTGTATCTAAATCCCTAAAAAGCCCTTAAGAGAAGATTTCAATGTTTGTCTCTATGCCTCCCTGGAAAGCATCATTTCCAACATTCAATATTGAACTAAGTCAATAGTTTGTGTAAGTCCGGTCTCTTAACTTCCTTTAGTGATGCAATGTCTGGAGAAAATGTATGGGTGCATTTTAAATCAGGAATACAAGTACATCATGCACCGAAAAAAATAAAAAATAAAATTCTTTCAGACTTGTATGGTTGACGAGTAACAACAAGAGAGATGTTAATATATATTTTTATAATATATATCTTTTAAAGCTACAAATATGTAATAGTAATAACTAATAATTCTAAACACAATGGCTCCCCAGTCTATTCATAATGAAGAAAGGGAACACGCATGGCTTTTTTTCTTTATTCTTTCCCTCTGCCTATGCTGCTCACTAAATCATTAAACAGTGTGAGTCTCATTATCCTGCTTAGCAAAACTTTCCCTGAAATCAAATAAATAAAAAAAAATAAAAATACCACTAGTTTCAGTGGTGATAAATTACCGCCCTGAGCTTTGAAACACAGGAGAATTTAAACAGGCTTGCAATACAATACCAATTCTCGGGCTCCATCTTTAACTAAAGGCATATTTCCTTTTTCCATCATTAAAGCTGTGTACTTATGTTTTTTCTTTATCTGCAAGCAAGTATATGTCATCATCGGAGTAAAGTAAATAAATTCTGCAGTGTAAAGCAGAGCCATGTTTCAGCCCTTGGATACGTAACACTAATAGAATGAAAATGATAGAAATTGTGTAATATCGCAACGATTACTCTTTTTTTTTTTCTTTTTTTTTTTTTTAAAACGGACAAGAACGTATCGGATAAAGTATGTACAGAGAGCCTGAAGCATATAATATGCATGCAGTTCCTCTACAGCCTCATTAAAATTTCAAATTTAGTTGAAAAGATATAATGAGAAGTTAAAAGAAGTGTAGCGGCAAGGTGTAATTGTTTCGATATGTAATAAGAAAATCATAAAGAAATCTACTGTAATACAGATTTCTCCTTACTCTTACATGCGGGGTGGACTTTGTTTAAACACTGGTACTCAAGAGTATTCATTTAATTGTTGACTTTATTTAAAGTAATCTAAAAGGAATCCTTCTCTGAATATACAGTGTATATGTATAGTTCATAACACACTATATCAACAATATTTAAAATGTCTTACTTTACCTGTAGCTCACAAATGCAAATTATACTGTTTTATATTTAGGTTATAACATTACCCACTGATCAATAATCTAAACTCATAAATTTTATATATATATATAATATATTCAGGTACTTAAAAATCAGAGCAGGTCTCAGTGGAACAGTAACATAATTGAGGCTGAGTTTCTTTGGTATTGGCAATATAAGGTTACAAACACTAGGCCTACTATAGCTCATGATGCATTATAAGCATTGCTATAAAATATAAAGCCTTTTTATAGGTAATTATAACAATGTGCCTTATAAAAGCATCATACTATGTTATGAATGTACTCAGGGGTTGCTCACCAGTGTCTATTCAGAATCTGGATCAATCCATTTTGATGAAAATTTAGGTCAAGCTAGCTGTTGTAAACCTTAATCTCAAACAAATACAGCAACTGTTTGTAGTGCTCTTCCCAAAGCCACACCCCCTAAAACACATGCAGATCCTTGGGTAACACAGATACTGGAGTTTCTCTTTCAAGCATATATTTTATTAACAGCTGTTGGAGTGTAAAAGCTACTCCACAAAATAATACAAAAAGTGGTCTGTTTTATTTACTGCACCTTTAAAGTACATACAGAAAAAAAAACAAGCTGTTTTAATATATTAATGTATTTATTGGGCATTATGTTTAGTATCCAGGTAGAAAATCAGCATGTCATTAATTTGAGTGTTATGCAAAATACCCGTCATTTACAAGTCTTAGAATCATGTATTGTGATCATACTGGTGACAAATCAAACTTTAATAAGGCATGGATTAATGACTCATCCATCAATCATATCAAATAACCATGCAGTATTTTATGGTGGAAACGTTAATGAGTTTTTTGTTACTTTTATTTGACGTGTTTAAATCAACGATCGCATTTATTTTAAAATGCAATCAAACTGAAGCCACACTAGGGCTCTAGGTTTGCACTTTCATGTTTTTACAGACGTGTTGTCTACAGCATGTGTACTGTGACTCATTTGGGAGAGGAGAGCGGTCAGATCCACTGAGTGGCATGGACTGCACATTAAATATCCACTCAAA
The DNA here is from genome assembly GCA_024331685.1 of Stegophilus panzeri. Classification (NCBI taxonomy): domain Eukaryota; kingdom Metazoa; phylum Chordata; class Actinopteri; order Siluriformes; family Trichomycteridae; genus Stegophilus; species Stegophilus panzeri. The sequence continues at coordinate 256,090 of JANDJT010000141.1, read as the reverse complement.
CCCAGTGTTCTGGTTCCCTTTCAACACACGGTCCTCAGAGGGCTGCTGAGCCGCAGCACCCCAGTGGAGCTGTCTATCCATTCAAAAACAAGCTAGAGGGGGGGACATGATTTATTTACAGTGTTTACTGCTTACTATCTGAACTAGTTCTTAGAGAGTGAATTAATTTTTTACAAATTTCCCTCCACATATTAAAGAGCGGCCAAATTTCCTGGGCATTCGGCTTCCAAAACAATCAAGTGAAAGAGCATGTGTGACTCCTATCACCTTTATCAATGACAGGCCTGATTTCTTCCCTTACTTCACATTATGAATATTTCACAGTGAAGCCTTGGTCTATCAGCCAAATAGTAAAGGTCAGTTAATTCTCACCACTCTGTCTTTTGCTTTTGCTCCTTCTGTAGCAGGTATATGTTAAAGGCAGTTGAGGGTACTGATATTGAAGGGAAAATGCAAAAATAGATCTAGTTTATTTCACTTGGTGTAACCATGCACCGTGTCATTCCTGCATCCTGCTGTAAACTGCACAATCCTCATCAGACACTTTTTTCTTTTAAATACACTGTGGGTCTTCGTTATAGTCACCTGTATCAATAACTAGTTTGGAAAAAAAAAAAAAACAACAACTCATAAATAACTCAAATAGTTATTTACTTTCAAACATAACCTATAAATGAATGAAAATGAAAATCTGGCATCAACAGGTAGTGTCTATGCAGGGGAAAAGAAGTAAAACATATATGCCATACATATATGCTCTGGTGATTGGAGGCAGAGATGAAAGACAAGCTTGTTCTGACTTCAGAGGATATGGACCACGATAAAATGATATACTGTAAACTGGTGGAAGTGATTAGCAAAATCAGGTTAAAAGATAAGTCAAAGAAGAGAAAAGAACTAAACAAATCAACACCTAAACCAGTACTACTGTGCATTGAGCGTGCATTAACAAAAAGAAATAAAAATGAAGACTGTTCTGTGGTAGCCTAACGCAAATGTACAAGTGTGGATGTGTTCCTAGCTGTTCTTTTTCATATTTGTCTTACAAGTGAAAATTGTACTGGAAGGTAATGAGATGGAAACATGGAAGCATACAAGTCACCAACAATATGATTGAATGAATGAATTAATGAATGAATGAAAGCCTACAAGGCAAACTTACTGCCTCTTAATGTCACTTCCCTTCCAACTACACCCTGAATGGCTGGAAATCAGGCATTTTTAATGAAGGTCCTCCACCATTCTACCTGAAGCCTCAGTCTACTTGCAATGGGATGCGGATGATGATAACAACTTTAGACAATTTTATTCATATAAAACTTTGTTCTGCCACAAAGTTTTCTAAAACTCATTTTAGGCTTCAAGATAGAAGTTAGTGAGAGATCATCCCAAGCACTGTTTCTTTTGGTCCATGATAATATCCAACCTTTACTGGAAGCACAGTGTTCCTGTCATGTTAGACTAACAACCAGGTCAAATTGATCAGGAGAGCTTCAAACTAAGAAGTTTATATTTTTGGCAAGTCTCACCTCACATAAACAAGCCAAGTAGTCTTGGCCTAACACGTGTAAATGTAGGTGCATGCTTTAGGCCAAATGGTATCCCAGTATACTGTACAAAAAATTATTATGGCTCACAAAAGTAGAAATCATTAATGCATGAGGAATGAGTGGCTCTTACCATTAAGCTTTAAGACAAGCTAGAAATATGATGAACACAGCTAACCCTGTAGTATACATCATGTCTAACTACAGTCCAAAGAAAATGAACAAAAGGAAAAATAGTGAATGTAGGTATGTGCTTGTTCTAAACTGTTCCTTCTTATTTTTAATTCTTATTGTAGTAATAGATGGTAATTCGATACGAGCAACACGAGATTAGCCCAAAATAATTTATTAAATTTAATAAGGTAATAAAAACAGCAATACACTACAAATATGGAAGTAGCTAGCAAGGCCAAATGAAGGCCGTCACTAACAAACTTGCTGGCTCTTGAAATCAATGTCTCTCCTACACAGCAGCAGCCCTGGGTGCTGATTGTCTGGAAGCAAATAGAGATCTTAATGAAGACCAAAAGGTCCTCCACGACTCGGTGGCCACCTGCAACTGGAGGGAAAGCGCAAGCCTAAGAACAGAAATAAATGAAATCATAATCAAGATTCTCTGAATGGCCAACTTTTTGCACCATTGGACTATACGCCATGTTAGGATGTATCAAAACTAAAAAAAAGATCAGCCTAATACTGTTTACCAATAGAAAACCTGGTCACGATATTTATTACACCTTACATTTTTGTAGGTGTGGTCTGTTCTCCTAGTTCTGTCTTCCAATTTCAACAAAACCAACCCAATGGGGTGGCTAATTGATGCTGTTTAATTCGAGTCTAATGCACTGGAGTGAAAATCTTATTGTGTATTGAGGCTTAGGTCTTGGTGTGTGTTTAAAAAAAAAAAGACAGTGAGAGCATAGACATATTCTGAGTTCTTCAATGACAAGCTGACTGTTCTGCCATAAAGCACCGCCAATTTAAATTGCAAAGCGGCTTGCCAACTCTCCTCAGAGGCAATAACTGTAAGCATTTTGTGAGCGCACAAAATAAATAAATAAAGGTGCGGTATGCAAATAAGGTTGACGGAAGAGTACTTTGAGGCGAGTAGGTAATGTAGGAGCTATTCATCACGCAGAGGGAGAAAGTAGCACTGGTCGTCCTTAGCATATTCTAATGAAGGCCATCATGGAAATGAGCATGACCTTTTCTTTTTTCTCCTCACTAGTTCATATTCAATAGAGAAATGTGGTACATATAGTGGGTGCGGTACATATGGACATGCATATACATACTGGGTGATTTTACGGCATAACAAAATATTCTCCCACTTAAACTGAAAGAACAGTGTAGAAGCTAATTAAATGTATCAGTGCTAAAACAAACAGTGTAAGCTAAAGCCTGGAAGCCTATAGGAAGATGGTCACAGGGAATGAATAGAATCAATGAAGGTTGTTCTCACCATCTATGTGTTAGGATTCGGAAGCCAAACAGGAAAAGGAACAGTGTTTAATATAATAAGTTGAAGACGTTTGCCATTCACCTGTCTCTACTGTAGCTTTGCACCTGCACAAGCATGTCAGTGAGAAATAAATAAATAAACCAACAAACACGACTGGCAGTGCCAGTAATTGACAGTGAGGAAAGAATACAAGTTACATACCCTTATGATAACTTTGAACTTTTCCACTTGTAAAGATTAAGCATAAATATTGAAATGAAAGATGTGCTGTCGGCAGATTTGGGGCAAGGTGGATGTTGTGTGGGGATTTTCAGGTGAAGGCGGGAGAATAGAGGGGGTAGTATTGCTTGTGCATCAGTAAACAGCTCTGGCCTCCTCCCAGAACCGACAGTTATGGATAGGAAGCATTACCAAGCATGGTAATTAAAGGCAAAACTAATACAGGCTGGAGAAAGAGGGGGTCTCATCCTCAATCTCCATTCATCATGGATTGGCTGCATCACAGAGCACATGAATTAGCCCGTGCTTCTTCTTTCTGCTTCTAGCTGCTTGTGTTTGTCTAAATTCAAAGCTGGCCTGAATTCCTTTTACAAAAATCTATGCATTAAAACTGGAGGTAAGAAGAGGCCATCAACATGTCACACAGGATAGGTTGAGAAGATTCCAGCTATGTAAAAAAAAATGTCATTTGAATTGTTTGTTTTCATGGAGACAAGTTGGGATAAGTAAGTAAGAGATGGGATATGATTTACAAACGTGTCTCTTAAGTAATGTTGCCGGACAATGTCTGTAACAATTGTCAGATTCACACAGGATAAGCGATCTCCATATAAATTACAGAGATGGAAGTGTCTGCATGATGTATGCTTCCGCTGCTCACACAATATTAAGTGCTTATTGCAGAGAGTGTGTCAGCTCAAGTTGAGCTCGATCAGTAGTAAGGTACCTGAGCATTGCTGCTTTGAAGAGTCCATTTGAACGTCTTCTATATTTTGTTGTTTGGCATTTGAAACTCTGGCAGTATTTGGTTGGATTCTGGTTTTGGTTTGGTTTTGGCGGAGAACAACAGAAAAGATCACTTCTTGGAGTGTCTCCATACTTAGAAAAAGTGTGAAAAACATTTCTCTATTGGGATAAGCAAACAATCCTAACAATTGTAAATGAAACCTTGTACTAAATTTATAGTCGTCTCCACGACTATTAACTAAAAAAAAAAAAAATCAGTTGATCACAATGTTTCAAGGTCTAAATATCTTTTCAGAAAGAAAATTTTTGGTTTGACTTCTGAAAATGATTTTATGTTCATCCCATTTAAAATCAATGGTTCTATCTTAAGCTGTCTCATTAGTAGTAGCATGAAAAGTGTGCAGCAGTAAACACTCCAGCTGTAGAGTGGCAGCATATAGATTTTCTATCAGTGCTCAGCACCACACAGTTTTTCTGTTCTCAGATCCAAATAAAGCTGAATCCATTCTGTTAGTATTGCTATGAAAGTCCTTCCTTTGGTGGCCCTATGGGAAAATGCTTGGAAATTTGAGAATATTAATGAAAGTATTTCTCATTTTGCATTCTGAGATGTCTGCCTAAACATACAACATATGCTGAAACAGCATGTATATAAATCATCTATTTTGGGAGCACAATGGTCTTTTAGGCATAATGAACTGAATATTTGAAATGTATGCAGAATCTAATCTAATTTGCTTCTGAAACTAGTCCATCTACTACCGACTATTGTCATGAGAAGCAAATAGTGCAGTCATCATCATCAGGGCTCAAATCGCTCATATATCTGCCAGTGAAACAATCAGTGTCCTGGAGAAATAGCACCTGCGAAAATACTACAAGACAAATGCACATCTCTTGATGCTATGCTGTCTGTCATAGTACTAATAGTAGCTCAGTCTGTGCCCCTTATCTTCAGCTATGAGAACAAGGAGATGTGTGTCCGTGTCTGTGGATGACAATAAAAAGGCCAACTGAGGACTGTTGCCAATGAGCTGGGTTACAGAGAGGGAAAGAGAGAGAGAGAGAGAGAGAGAGAGAGAGAGAGAGAGTATGTATGTATGTGTGTGTGTGTGTGTGTTCGTGTGACCTGAGACAAGATGCCATTCTGGCATATTCTACATCATGTGGAATGACATACCTATTCTGCCAGGACCAGTCACCTCCGGCATCATGACACACACACTTTTACATCTCTCAGCACCACGTCAATACTGCCACTGTAACTGGGACAGCAGGAAGCCAGCATGTCACATTAGTAAAACATGGAAACTGGCACAAAAAAAAGAGAGAGAGAGATGACAGCATTTCAATATTAGGAAGTAATCTCAGTTCTTAGTCATGGATTTAGTCATTAGATTTTTCTACCTTCATAAAGAAGTAAATGTGCAAATAATAATCCATCCATCCATTTTCTAGACCACTTATCCTACTGGGTTGTGGGGAGCCTGGAGCCTATAGCAGGGAGCATGGGGCACAAGGCAGGGTACACCCTGGACAGGGTGCCAATCCATCGCAGGGCACAATCACATACACACTCACACATCCATTCATACACTACAGACACTTTGAACATGTCAATCAGCCTACCATGCATGTCTTTGGACTGGAGGAGGAAACCGGAGTACCCAGAGGAAACGCCCGCAGCACAGGGAGAACATGCAAACTCTGCACACACAGGGCAGCAGCGGAAATCGAAACCCCAACCCTGGAGGTGTGAGGCAAACGTAATAATAATATTATTATTATTATTATTATTATTATTATCAGTAACTGCTTCATCTTGATCAGGATTAAAGGAGGTATGCCAGTCCATCTCAGTGCACCAGGCACATACACATTCAAACATTTGTTCAAATCTAGAGGCAATTTATCATAGCCAATACACCTGCCAGCATGTTTTTTTTTTTTTATAAGGTGGGAGAAAACTGGAAAACCCGGAGGAAACCCATAAGGAGAACATGCAAATCTCCTGACCCAAGCCAAGGATCAACACGTAGAACTACAAGGCTGGGTTAATAATAATAATAATAATAATGGCCCGAGTTCCCTGGGATAGGCTCTAAGTTCCCCTGCAACTCTGTATAGGATAAGCAGTACAAAAGATGGATGGATGAATAATAATATTAATAATAATAGTAATAATAATAATACTTATCGGAAACAGCACATCTGAAACTCTTGAGATAATTTGTCATTTAACCTCAAGGTTCAATTTTAGGCTTTATTCTCTTTAAATTCAACCCTTATACAATATCATCCAGACATATTGAAAAATGGTTCATGTTTACACCAGTTCAACATTAATTTCAGCATCTCCTCATACTAGTTATCTTACTGACCCACTGATACTTCACAATACATCATTACCCTATGAGATTCCTCTGCTCTAAGCTTCCTCCAGTAGGATGATATATAACAACGTTAGGTGTAGAAATCTGGGTGTTACTACTGATTTAGATGTTTATGCCTTACGTTTTTTTGTTGTTGTTTATTTTTTAAGTTAAAACAGATCTCAAATCTCAAAACATATGAAAATATATAAAACACTGCCACCATCCAAACCAGATAGTATTCAATTATTAATAAAGGCTAGACTGCATACTGCAAGAGCTATACATCATGTCCCCTTCATTAGTTTTAATACTGATTTGGGTTTTTTTGTTTTGTTTTGAGTTTTTTTTTGTTTATCTTGTAGTTTGAATTGTATTTTTACTCAAAATGCACAGCATAAACAATTAAGAAGCTAGTGCACAAGACCATCTGTGATTTGTTTACACAGAATGACTAATATTCATCTAGTAGTTGAACTACACGCAGAAACTGTCTCTAAAAATCAGAAAATGCTGTAAAACAGCAAGATCTTGATTAAAACAACACAGGCATCTTTTTGATATCGTGAGTCTGTGGGATAAAAGACAAATGAAAGACAGCTGTTCAGAAATAAGAGGGAGAGACAGTAAAGTTAAAATGTTGCACAGATGACTTGAAAGCGCATTTCTATCCATATGCCTGATTGAATATGTACACATAGACACAGACACATACACACACACACACACACACACACACACACACACACACACACACACACACACTGTATTACAAGTGAGAGGGCTAACCGAGGGTGCCAAGAGCAGGCGATAAGGGGAGCTTCAGAGAGAGACAGGGGAAGTGAAGACGATGGAGAAACTGATATGCGCTGATCTTCATGATAAGCGCACCCGACAACTTGTGACCAGCATGCTGTTAGGACACTAATTGCCCATGAAAGGTGACCTGGGGCAAGGCAAAGCAGCTCAGCTCCACTAGCCCAACATGATCCCTCTCGACAGCATACATCCTCACATCAAACCCCAACACTCTCACCCTGACACCCACAACTGCGTACTGATACTCCCCTGGCATACAGGCAAGAAGGGAGGGAGGGAGGGAAGAAGGGAGGCAGACAAGAAAGGATACAGAGACATGAGATGAATCGCCCTGACAAGTACCTACTGGTGGTTGAGATGATGTTGAATCTGTCTGGAATAGAGAAAGCGAGAGAGGCAGCTATCTGGAAGACGATGGCAAACAGGGAAGGGTTGCTCAAACTGTGCAGCTGATCTGAAAGGACCATTCAGCATCGTAAAATAGTGTGAAAATGTTCTATTTGTTGCTACATGGCCTTTAGAAAATGAGAGAAATAATGTGTAGCTGCATACAGTCTGTACACATTAGAGGTGTAAAACAGTGACTGTATCTGTATCTCCATTTGGATTTAAACCTGACCTGGGCATGGCCTAAATCAGAAGGTGTTTGGTTTTTTTTTTCTTGTTTTTTTTTCAACTATTAAATATGAAACACTTGAAAACACTGGTGTGTGAATTCTGCCTCTGACAATTCCTCAACCTACATCTCATGAAGTTCATAATTGGTCTCAATTAGAGATGTGCACAGGACTATTTTTTAAATTCTGCTTGCAAGATTATTATTTTTGTTTGTACTGGCCTGTGATATATTTCCTAACAAATTTAGTTGGTTCTTTTTCCCATAACAAACAAGAAAACAAAAAAATATATATTTTTAAAATCCTTATGCCGTTTCACCCAGAGATATTGAAAAGTGACTCACAAATACACCAGTGACAACAGAGACAACATTTTTGCATATTCTGACACCAGTAATCATACTGAACCATGGATACTTTGGGAATAACCTTATGAATAAACATAACTAAGTATTTGATGAGAGAATTGATGTGTAGCTGCATATGTATACATGAAGGCTTGACCCAACATGTCAACACACACACACACATATATATATATATATATATATATATATAATTTTAATGAAGCACAGTAGAGTAGTTCCCAGACAATGTTCAAATGTGCTGTATGTTGGATGGAAAGGGGAGCTGATGTTTAAGAGGTGAATTTAGCTTTGTTTATCAGCCCCTCTGGGCTCGTGAAGCTCTGCAGCTATTTTGTGGTAGTTTGCTGAGCTGTCTATGAGAGAGAGAGAGAGAGAGAGATTGATTGATTCCTGGCACCAATATATCATTAATTCAGATACTTTAAGGACAATTGAAGAGTAGTTTACAGCTCAGTGGAAAAAAATAGTGAAGTGCAAAGATTCAGTAAAAGATTTCTAATAGTTGAATAGTTTATCACAACTCCAGAAGAGAGGCAACTTTGAGTAGAAGAATGAAGGTGGCCAGTGACTCCAGTAGGATGCCAAGACACCAAAAACAACCCCAATAGTTGCCATGGGTAATGGGAAATCAAGTCATGGAAGGTAGTATTGTGGGCAGATTGTATGGAGCTCATTTTTGTATCAAAAGCATATTATAAGATCTGTAAACAAATTACTAAGCAAAAAAGATGGCAGTCCTTTCACAATGCCTTCTCTCCCTCTCTCCCACTCTGTCTGTTTTGCCACCATGTCTTTTACATTTTTGATGGAGTTTTTTCAGAGTGCTTTAGAAAAAAAAGAAGAAGAAGCATACAACTCAACTGTGTAATGGTGAACTGGAATTTGAAGCAACAAACTAAAGACCCATTGCTGTGAGGGGAAAAAAAGTGAATAAATATAATGTTATAAATAATATAAATATGAATAACATATATTATTAAGATCAAGTTGATTTGCCACATCTATTTTTAATTGTGTGTTTGCTGAGCTTGTAATTCTGTTTAAATTTTGCCTCGTGCTCACCATGACCTCGACAATGATGAAGTAATTACTGAAGATGAATGACTGGCAGACACGTACAGTAATTAATTCCAACACCTGTTGTACTTCTAACTAGTCTTGAAAAGCTGTCGGTGATGTTGAAACCTGAAGTGTCAAAACCCAAAAGAAAAAAGAATTTCAGAAGCAAACTCAAACATATCCAAATCAGCTAAATCATATAAATGTAAAAGGTGTTCATATGTGTTTTTTGGTTGTTGTTTTTTTAATTCACATTAATTGTACTTGCCATAAAATCTATAAAGTATACTAAATGACCTAGTCCTCTAAAAATCAGGATGGAGTTGCAGTGACACATAGAAGTACGTCTCACTCTCTCCTCCTCCTCTCCTTTCCCTTCCTTTGCAATTTCAGTCCACTCTGAACACTGTGTCTCCCCACCCAAGTGTCAGAGAAGCCAGGTTGGTCCATCCATCTCCGTGCAATCCCCCTGAAACAAGAAGACATGGAAACTTCCAGAAATATGTCTCCCTGTCTCTGTATTGATCCAGCTGGTCTCTGAAGAGCGTGGATCTCTTTACAGTGTGGAGCCAGACTGCTGGAGCCACAGGCCTGCGTGTCTGCTTGCTCTGGCCCTGATGGCTAAACTGGAAGGATTCTGTCCATACGTCCCCATCATTAATATAAAAAAAAAAACTTGGACTTGACACATAAGGCAGTGCTGTTTCTGGATATCTTTGTTCACAGTTCTCAAAATGAGTAAAGCCCAGATGGCAGATGATCCGACGTTAGCACTCGGGAGATTTTCACGGCGATGCCTGCTCGCTCGCTACACCTCCTCATCACCTCACTTTGTTTTACATTAACAGGTTCTGGAAAATTCTTTTTTTGCAAAGAGAGTACAAAAGACACTTGAATAAATAAACAAACAAAAGTGGCGAAAAAAAACACACAGCTTGTGCTAAAATCTCCGCAGAGCTGTAAATGTGACTCATTTCTCTCGTTTTTTTTCTTCTTCTTCTTCTCGTGTCCTCATTTTTTTTCTCCTCTGAAAAGTGCTATTTGTCAGGAAATTAAGAACTAGTTGAAAAGTGTCAAGTGTCACGGTAATTAAAAAGACAACTCTGGCCCTCTCCTCGGGTGAGCATCACTGAAGACATTAAGTTAACAAAGTACGGAGCGAGTAACAGCTGGGGGAAAAGTGACAGTTATCTGCTAAATTCATAAATGTGCCTTTTTGTATAACAGTAATCATCATA
>JANDJT010000141.1:229427-245542 GCA_024331685.1 Stegophilus panzeri | reverse complement strand
AGTAACAGCTGGGGGAAAAGTGACAGTTATCTGCTAAATTCATAAATGTGCCTTTTTGTATAACAGTAATCATCATACTTCATGCTGTCATTTTCCATTTTAATTGCTCGCCCCGGTGCCTCGGCTCTGGGAAACCGTCGGAACCCCCACTGAGCCCAGTGCAGAGAGAGAGAGACGGAGAGAAAAAGGATGAGAGAGAAAAATAATAAAAGGTATAAACAGAGACAAGAGAAAATGAGACAGAGGTGGGGAAAATAAGAAAGGGAGAGTGAGTGAGTAAAAGAGGAGGGAGAAGGAAACAAACCGAGCCGATTTGACGCTCCATTTTAGGTCACTGGCATGTGAACTCTTGACAAGTTAATTTTTTGTAATTAGACTATTCTGAGAACAATCGGAAACAGGGAGGTCTTCAGCGACACTGCTTCCCTGTGTGTGCCGAAAGGAACGTTAAATTACACTAAAGATAAATACACAGAACGTGAGCTATGGAGTTTGTTCAACAACTCCCAAGCAGTGTTGCAGTTACAGGTACAGACTTAAACCATTATATGAGATTTAGAGCTGTTTTAGGGACCAGGAGTTATGTGGAGACACAACTGGAAAATGTGGTCCATCTAACTTTATAAACTTCTTACAGTGGAGATATTATAGCAAAAGGATTGGAGAAACAGATTCTTGTCATGCCCTCCTCCGGGAAGACCTATTCATGATAAGCTTCATCTGCCTTCTGATTACAGGCTAGGGTTGTTAATGATTAATCAAAGGTTGACTAACTGCCATTAAGAATGAAGTCAACTACATGATCAAATGTAACATGACAAGCTGCATATTTCAACTTAGTAACTCCAAGAGAGAGAAAAAAGAGAAGCTGGTGAAGAAATAGCTGTTTATTGCTGGTGAAATGTTTAAAAAGTGTGATGTCTCATTCTTTAATAAATAAAACAAATGTTAGTATTGGCAAACTGTGGTGGCATAAGAGGAATAAAGCACTTCATGCTGTTTTAGGGTGGTAACATTAAGTCCATGTTGCTTAACATGGAGTGTGAATGACTTAAGCCCCACCCTTAGCTGTTTCCTATTGGCTGGCACATAGCCACATCGGAGAATGTTCCATTAAAAGTTAACTTGTTTTTATTGTTTTATTGTACAATTGCATGTTGTTCATTAAGATATTGCTTTGGCAAGAAATGTGTTTTTGGTACCAAAAGTCCTTGAGGATACAGCCACACTGTTTTCAACTCCACTTATGGAAATCTACTGTAATGTTTCCCTACTCGTGAGCCAACACACAGAGCTTGAGAATGATCTGAGCTGAATGAGGCATGTTGGGAAGTGGGTACTCAGGAATTGCACTAAAAACCATTGCTCTCATGGAATGTATTTTGAATTAATTTGTTTTTTAAATGATATTTTCAGCCCTGCCTATCCTACTAACGTTAAACTTGGATTTTTACTGTTAGCACTTTTATTCTTTGTCTTTTCTTTTCTTTTCTTTTTTTTTATAAATAAATTCACTCTGCAGTTGCAGCCTGCAGTTGCGTCTCCTTGTTACAACTCCTTTGGATTTTGCTCTAATCTCGTGCTGTGATCTCTATCCACATTGTTGGGAATGGGCTCATATTTCTTCTGCACTATCTTGTTATTTCTATAACCTCATTGCTAGCCATGATGGATTCATCCAAGCAAAACATTACCGTGAGGATCCTGAAATGATCCAAGGTTTCGTCCAAAGAACATTAGATGATGTTCAGCAACTGAAATTGGTGCATTTCTGCTTTCCTGGGGTGTGGTGTACTAAAAGTCCTAAACTTGGCTTTAGGGTTCTGTCTAGCTTTATCTTTCTCTACCTAAAAGTAGAAGAACATAATAAGGTACATAATTGAACATTAAGAATAACTGTTGTACCCTGGAGAGTCCATTTGCATTATTTTTACTGTAGGTTGGGAAGAAAAATGTCTAGTAGCCTTTTCTTCTTACAGACTAATCATTAGCTATTTATAAAAAACTGTTCAACACTCAAAAAAAAAAAAAAAAAAAAAAAAAAGCTACTCTTTGTTTATTGTGGTCTCAGATTTACTTATTTTTAACCCAAGGTTTAACTTGGGTTTAAGGACTGAGGTTAGCATTCTTTGTTTTCTTGTCACACGTATGAAATTGAATCAAATCTGCCCTCAATCATTTGAATTCATCCAACTTTCACCTAAGATCAGGTTATTATTTTCCCTCCATTTAGGAAAATGAATTATAAAATATATGGCTCACATGAGAACAAGATCTTATCCACCATTCATTGAGTTGAGCTGCTCTGTTCATCGCTAACAGCTTCTCAGCCTAGAAAATCTTTCCTTTCTTTGTTATTGTCCATTTTTCTCTCTGTGTCTGTGTTTTTTAGTAGTGAGTCTCTTCTAAGTGGTGCTGACAGGCCGAGCTTCCTTCTCTGTTTAATTAAGGAGAGAGAGGGCCATGGTTGGATTTGGCTGGCTGCAGTTGGTCCAGTATAATGGAGATAATTAACTTACCCTCATCACTTAACTTCAAAGGTGCATGAGACTCAGAGTGGGGGGAACGGGAATCAGAGACATCGAGTAGATTGGGGGAGGAAGAAGGAGGCAGTAAACATGAAAAGCATAGCCCATGTGTGAGAGATAATTGTCTCGTTATTTACCTGGTGCATACTAAGGTCATCAGAAAATCGGAGTATGGGAAACAGAAAATACGACTATTTTATGGTAGGGCCGTAAATCTAAAGTATACGTCCACATTCACATGAACGCACACTCATACAGACATACACCCTCTCCCTCTTTCCATCTTATGCGGCAGGTAATTACTGCTGTTAACACCATCTCAGCTTTCCCCAGGACTGAATTTCTTCAAATGAGCTCCGATGGAATGAAGACCATGACCACACAGACTATACACACCCACTTCTCTCTCTCTGTCGCTCTCTCTCTCTCTCTCTCTCTCTCTCTTTTCCCAAATACATGGGTCAATATACCCTTTAGATCTCAAATCCTAAAAGATGAAATACAGTGAAGAATGATGCCAATGACAAGTGAAGGCTCTAATAAACCAAGGCATCAAAGAATGCTTCGAATCATGTTGATCTGCTCTGGTTGGACCAATCAGCATCATCAGCTGAGTAAGAAAGCAAGTCCATATTTTATTAGAGAAAACCTCAGGCAACTACATCTACCAGTGGTATCCCATAAAACTATGCATTTTTTGGGGTGCAAGTTTTAAATAAATATGATTGAGGAAATAAAGATGCCCTGAGCATGACTAGCCCACACACTTCAGCAAGTTTAACCAGTGTAAGGTTAGAAGCCCAATTTTCAAAGACAGAAAAATTGAATGAGAAAACGAACTCTCTTCCAGTCTAAACTGAAAATCAAAAGGGGCACAAGAAACAGAGACATGGCCCCTCTGAAGGCCCTAATTGCCTGAGGAATAACACTGGCTGAAATGTTGTTACAAGCTCGGCTGTTGATTTAAGACCCCAGCCATTACGGACCAGTCTGTGTGGAAGGCTGAGTGGCTGACCCCCCTGTTGCTTTGATATAATACCCAGTCACCAGGCATTTAGACCAACCTTTCCCCCTCCTTACTCCCCAGCCTTAAATGAGACAGGACCGTCAATTTGCTACCCCTGTCAAAGGGACCAGCCGGCCCCTTTCACCATTGCCGTGCCAACTGCCACTCGCTGTGACATCATGTTGAGGTTAGTGCCTTTGCATTCCAGCAATGGCATATGTATTTAGAGATGTTACCAAATAAGAATACATTACATAATTCACAAAGAACAGATAACATATTCTAAATGGATACAAATACAGATATGAATAGGAGGTGCACTATTTGTTTTGTTTATTTGGTTTGTGTTTTTCCCAGAAAGGTTCACAGGGCATTGGGCTGAGATTAGCCATGTTCAACAAGAGACTAGGGATGCAGCAAGAATGTTACACAGGTAGGTGAGTGCACATATAAAGCATGTACATGAGCAAGTGGTCAGATATGATGCTTGTAGGTGTGAGCAGTAATGAAATATGAAGCTTGCAGGACAAAGAAAGACCACATTCATTAACATGCTACATGATGCATTTAGACAGTTCATTGGTTCATCCTTAGTAACTGCCTGGTCAGGGTCTTGGTGGTTTAAATTAGGCTGCTGGTTTGTTTATATTTTGGCAAATAGAAGCAACTAAATTACAAAATTTTGTGGTTTCTGGGGAGAGTGGTAGGGATAATATTCAACTAAAAAAAAACAAAAAAAAAACTTCTGCTTTAGGCCATGCCCACATCAGTTTTAAATCTGAATACAGATATGAATATTTGAAGCACTAAACAGACAGATAGCGTTACTGTGTTACACCCCATTCCGCATGTTAGAGAGTTGTTTAAGATGTGTTTAATGTAGCAGCTGTGTGCTTGTTGTGTTATTTGTTCAGTCGAAGCTGACTTTCGGTCACTTTATTGATAATCATTTTCCATGCTTTCCTATCTTGGGCCGCTTTATTCAGTTCTTTCATGTGCATATTCGTGTCGGCTTTGATTGTGTCCAGCCAGCGGGTTTTTTGATGCCCTCTTCTTCTCGACCCACTGACTATGCCGAACATTATTGTTGTTTCCAGGGAATTAGCTCGGTTGACATGACCAAAGTATGAGAGCCACTGCTTGGTGATTTTTCCCTCTAGCAATATTTTCGGTTTGACACGCTCTAGAATCGACTTGTTTGTGACCATCTCGGTCCATGGTATGCGCAGAATACGCCTCCAACACCACAGTTCAAAAGCGTCAATTCTCCTTCTATCTGCCTTCTTGAGTGTCCATCTTTCACATGCGTATGTGCAGATTGGAAAGACGATTGCCTTAATCATTCGGATCTTTGTTGCAATGCTAATATCTTTTTACTTTTCCATATTTTTGTCATTCCTTGCATTGCGCTGCAGCCAAGTGCGATTCTTCGTCTGATTTCTGGCCCCGATTCGCCACTGCGGTCTATCTTGGATCCAAGGAAGATGAAATCTTGAACTGATTCGATTTCTTCATTGTCGATGTTTATGTGAACTGTACCGTTTCTTGCTGTTGTCATTACCTTTGTTTTCTTGATGTTGAGATACAGTCCCATGCGTTCGCTTTCTTCTTTGACTCTGGATAAGATATTCCAGGTCCTTTTCATTTTCTGCAAGTAAAGTTGTATCATCGGCATATCGAAGGTTATTTATATTTCTTCCACCGATTTTGACTCCAATTGGTGTGCTTGTTACTTTTGTCAAATGTCTGATATGGAAAACACTGTCTCAGCAATAGATGGAGTACTAAGAGAATTAGAGAGAGAAGAGAAGTTATGGGAAAAGCAGCAGGGAGCTGAGGAGCAGAGGATTTGAGGGGTGGAAGGGCAGAAGTATAGGAAGGAGGGGTGTAGCAGTTTACAGCGGATGTGTCTGCATATGTATGTGTGTTTGTGTGTGTGTGTGTGTGTTTGTGTATGTGTGTGCATTTATGTGGTGACACTTAGTAAATCATGTTGGACAGGAGCGGGCCAGGCTGAGCTGCAGCGGCGTGACGCGGGCTGATGCACCGTGCCGGCCTGCATTACTCTCGCCACCACGGCTGCATCTGCACGCTCTTTACTTCGATGCAGCCAACAGCCAATCACTTCTTCCACTCTAATTAACAGGCATGTAAATCCATGACTAGCCCAAAAACACAAAACGGCACACACAACCAGGATAGGGAAAGGGTCAAAGGATGGGGGTCAGGCTGGTGTCCAAAAAGAACACGATTCAGGTTTGAACCTGTCGTCTTATTAGGGCAAGACCCTTGCTCTTAGCCCTGATCGCGCTCCACCCTCATCCGTTACCAGCTCCAGCCTTCACCTTCCATAATGCTCGCTGCTCAAGAGAAGGTCAGCAGGGTGGCATGTGATTGGCTGAGGCTCCAAGATGCAGCAAGCACGACACAGCTGAAGTGACAGGCGGCATCCTTTCAGCCACAACTGGGTAGTGAGCAATAAACAGATGAATAAATAAAAGGAGAGGTGAGCAGAACACACCCATCAGGCCGATTCGCTGCCAGGCTGACACACACAGCTGGGCCAGTCACGGTAAGTTGAAGAAATCTTGTCCTAATGTATCTCCCCACACCTTCGCTCCACACGCAGAACTTATGTGACACATGTCAACTCTCTAGCGGCTTAAACTCAGTGTGTGAATACACCAAGGGCGCTACACTGAGAAAGGACAGTCAGAGCTGAACAGATGTTTCATCTAACCAAACCTGTCAAATCATACATAAAACTAACAAATATCACATACAGATGTGACATTTAAAGCGCCCCTATTATGCTATATAAAAGTGCCTAATTTTGTTTTAGAGGTCTCATTCAATTGGTTTACATGCATCCAAGGTCAAAAAACACTTCTCATAATTTACATTGCAACATCATTTCTGTTTCTCAGTGTCACAAACGACCCACTCAAAGATCTGTTTACTCAACTCCTCCGTTCAGAGAGCATAGTCTGCTCTGATTGGTCTACCGCTTACAGCGCGTGTTGGAAAGGAGATGTCCATTACCATGTCTGAATTTCAGCTCTGTAATAATGTCATCGGTTTACGTTATCAATTTGAGCCCGAGTCCGATAGTGATACATTGGAAGATGAACCTGAACCACCGTCACAAGCACGACGAGAACAGGATGTTACTCAACGTTAAGTTTGTATGTAGTTTGTGATAAACCTGAATTGGTGCAATTGCAATCGCACGAAATTGTCTTTTGCAGTGATGTTTGTTGGTAAATGAGACCTTTCAGCTGTTCTCATGTTCAACGCACATGAATCGAAGTGGGCGTTGGCTGAATGTGCGTTGTGATGATGTCACATGACAAATCTTGGCCCAAATCTGCGGAAAATCTGTGATAATTTTGAGAAATTGCAAGCTCCTCCAAATATTGCGGAGTTAGCTTGATTTTGCGTTAGGTTCCTGGAGGGACTGAATAGAACAAGACTATTTCAAACTTGACATGAGTTACAATCTCTAGAAATAGGTTTAATATTCATATATATTTGATTTATTGTAATCTCATATTACTGGATACATTTGTCTATGTTCTAGATATTTTCACTTTTCTGCAGTGCATTCCTCTTTGATACAATCAACACTGAAGATACACTGTAATAATTTTAAACAGATGAAAATATGACTCACAGAAAGTTCATGGAAAACTGTTCAACATGTACTCTCTATTAATACGAGTTCATTTTCGTTGCACTGCTGCTGACACGCAATCCCATGATAACTGATAGGAAAGGGTTTTTTTTTTATTATTATAATTGCAGTGAGAAGAAACAGAGAAGGTCATAATACTATTCTCTGCAGTACCTCTAATTATCCAATCCATATTTTTTTCTGTCATCCATCCTCATAAATGGGAAAAAGTTTCATGCATCATACATTTAGCAAATTGTTTACAGCATGATAATATTGATTATTAGTAAGTGCGTTATCCTGGTCAGGCTTGCTGTGGATTAGGAGCCTTAACTGGGAATACTGGGTGTAAGGCATGAATAACAACCTCGAATGGGATGCACATTTTCACATAGGGTCAATTTAGAGTCACTAGATCACTTACTGTCATGTTTTTTGGACGTAGGAGGAAAACAGAGACCCCAGACAAAACCCATGTGGACAAGGGGAGAACATGTGAAACTCCACACAGACAGCTTAAACTCCGGATCAAACCAGGGCCATGGAGCTATGACGCTGCCCAATAATAATATTATTTACTTGACATTGCCTAGCTCATACAGTATTTGTGCAATGAAATCTATTCCTTACTAAATTTAATCTGTCCAGGCGTTCCAAAAACACCTCATTTTCTCTTCAAGGCCAGTGCTGTGACTGTGACACTGATACGCATGTTAATAATACCTAAACCACTGCTGCATGGCATCAGCACAGTGGGAGCATGTTGAGAGCGCACAGACAGTTAGCTCTCTGTGATTTTACTTCCCTAAAGATCAGATTAGTTCAGAGCAAAGCTGCTCTTTTACAAGGTTCCCACATTCTGCGTCAGTCTCTGATGCCTTAGAGAAAGTTTTAAGTAAAAATATCTAGTCCTGGATCAGGATTCTCAGTCTGAGCATGAAATCAGGACCTGATCCATCATTGCTAGCCAGATAGCAGAGAGACAGCACCAGCTAGCCCCCTGCTAGAGTAGCGCAGCCACCAGCAGCATGATGTGGCCAGACAGGCAGGAGAAGTGCTGCAGAAACACCCGCGGCACACTGTCACATTTAGCACATCTCATCTCGCCGTGGCTTCATAGCTCTCTGTTTAGCTCCTCTAGCCTTCGTAAGGATGTACAGTGTGCTGCGTTCTGTTTGAACGTGTTGATTTCATGATAATATTCTGGTGGAATAATAAAAGGATGGACTAAAGTTTACATCCAGGCCTTGAAACATAATGAATTTTCAATGTTGATGGTTCAATAGAAGGAAGTCAGAAGAAGGATGGGTGCAGAAAATGACTTAAATCTGACTTGGAGAGTGACCCAATACAAAACAGAGTTAGTTACCTCCGTAAAGTCAATTATTTTCCTATAACATGTCACAAAATGTTTCATTCCTCTTATACTACACCCTATTACCGCATAATTTTTTTATCCACTTATATTTCAATGTAATGTTTTAGAACTTCCAAGAAACAAGTTCGTTCTTGTTATCACTTACATTATAGCAGCTATAAACAGTCCTTCACCAGCCTCTCTTTTTTCTCTTTCTTGGGAAAATAATATACTGTAGCAAAAAAATCCAGCTTGTCATGTTACCCAGAAACCACAAAGCACTCTATTCTGAAGACCTTCCTGTGCCAGAAAACTTAAAAGAACAACTTTACTTATGATTGTTAAAAAGCATTAACGCTTAAGACTCCTTCCATAAATGCTCAATAAAGATCTCCTCAACAAAAAGTTTACTATATCAATGATTTTTTTTTTTTTTTTTTCTGTTTACATGAAGCATTCATCATTCAAGTCTCTGCATAAGCTGTCACTATAGAAGTGTTAACATATTAGAATGAGTGCATGAATATAAACCTTACAGGGCTGCTATTATTGAAAATGAACCTTTGTGTGGTTTTCGGGTCAAATCGAAACATTTCAAATTTTTACTAACAGAAAAATTATACACGGATAAATTTTTTTTTAACCTGAAACTCTTTCTGACCAGAATCAGAATCCAGCACTCATCAGCACTGTGATAGATTTACATGCAGTCGTTTTTTTAAGAACGCTGTCCTAAATGTAGCCAGGAATTCTGAATTAGCCTGCTTTGTCCATCTAATACAGTCAAATACAAAATACTACAGCCACAGGTATTGAAAAACAAACAAACAGATGAACTCCATAAATTCTGCGCATACTGAATCAGTTGAACTTCAAAACTGTAAATCAGATGTCCAGTTGAGTGAAAAGTTTCTATATTAAAGCAGTCCGGCTTCATAAAATCAGCTTCTATTGTGTGACCTACAATAAAATGAAAATATTAGATTCACTGCTGATAGCGTGACATTAACTAAGACATAATAAAAAAGTCCCATAGTGTAATTTACCACAAATAAAGAAACATTACAATATTTTAGTTAGCTTATTATTTTTGTTGAGTGAAACTCTAAACTGTCTCAAGCCACCATTAGTCATAAGCGATGTCACTAAACACACTACTACCCTGAGAAAGTTTACAATAAAAGACGGAGGGGAAAAAAGTGGTAGCAATGTTGGACAAATTAGTTGCTTGGATCAAAAGTTGTGAGTAGCGAGACCAGTCAAAATAAAGCTCTGGTTATTCCATGTCAGAATCCTTTACTTTTTCATCTGGAGATGTTACAGGACCACTCAAAAAGAGAAAGCACCAGACCTTTAAGAAGAAACAGTACAGCATATAATCATGGGATGCTAGCTCCAAAATATCAAAGCAAAGAGAGTAAAAAAAAAAAAAACCTGTCAAATGTCGAGTGTAATTTATTTCAAAATGAACACAAAATTGTTCTCCGATTTCCAAAGTATGTTACCAAATGAACTTCTAAAACAAGGGAGGAAAATCAGAGAAGGGGAAAAAATATTTGAAGCTCAATTATGAATAATTACAGCTTTTCATTTTCAACACGATGAAATAATTTGATTGGTTTTCAGACAGGCCTGGCTTAGCTCAAAAGAGACAGGCCCCGTCTGTAGGCAGTTAGCTAGCACAGCACGGGACAACATGGTGGATCTCGCTCAGTGGGGACCGAACCCGTCAGCCATAAATCACATTACAGTTGCAACGGGAGGAAGTGGTGAGGCGGCGAGGCGAATGGCGGTTCAGTGTGACCCACATTAGGGAGATAAAGTAAATAAAGCAGCAGAGAACACAAGGAGGAGAGGCGGCTGGCCATTTCCATGAGCACATGAGCAGAACATGGATCGACAGCTCCAGTGTTTAAGTCTCAGCATGTAAGAGGAAAAGAAAGCAGCATGTTTTCCCACAAAAAAAACGTGTAGGGTCCGTGTAGGCTTGGAGCATGTCGCTCTCGGAGGACTCGGTTATAGTCCAAAGTCAACTGAAGTCTTAAGATCACTTGAAGTGGAAAAATCAAATAGAGAATTATACACTTAAGAGAACTGGCCACTGACCAATAAAAAAGACCTACTAATGAGCTGTTCAGAATGACACAGGAAGCTTCTACTGCCTGAACAACTCAGTGTGGGATTGTAGGCCTCTGTTTAATATCACTTTCACCTCCAGACTAGAGAAATGTCAGGTCAGTTTTACAGATGTAAGGGAGAAGCAGTGACCCAGGCTCGAGTATTGTAACATTAAACAGAATGGGTAGAACATTGCTACTCTGTGGTTTTAATGAAGAACCAGTCAAATGCATAGACTTCGAACGAATGAAAAAGACAGACTAATTTAATTTCCCCAATAAGGAATTTAGTGTATTAGCATTTCATACATTATCATACAGTATGTAATTAATATGATCCAATAATGTATAGTAGTAAATAGTAAAAAAAATACATTTTATACAGTAAATGTGAGACTGAATTCTGCAAAACAACCAAAAATGGTATTTATTATAAAACAACCAAAAATGGTATTTATTATTTATTTATGGCGCACTTATGTAGCACTTTTATCCAAAGCACTTTACACTATGTCTCATTCACCCATTTACACACACACTCACACACCAATGGTAGCAGAGCTGCCATGCAAGGCACTAACTTGCCACAACTTGGGGTTCAGTGTCTTGCCCAAGGACACTTCGGCATATGGAGTCATGTGGGCCGGGAATCGAACCACCAACCCTACGATTAGTGAACAACCCGCTCTACCACCTGAGTCACAGCCACCCAGCCATAAAGTATGTTTTTTGACATTAACATACTTTACATCTCCATCTGTTGGATAGACAGATGGATATAAGCCTAAACAATTCACTTTGTAATCAGATACTAACTTTCTAAATGTCCATAATACTCCTGCTCCCATGATTTGAATTATCATGTCATCATCAAGACAGGGTAGACACGGTCTTCACACACCTTGAACAAAGTTTTCAAATATATACAGTATACAGAACTGAAGTGAGTGAACGACTCAGAGATTATTTCCTCACCGATGTTCACGTGAACAGAGCTCAGTCTTGAGTTTAAATGGAATGAGTGATTTTCACCTCAGATGATGAGTCATAGACTGGCGTGGATGATGCTTACAATTCTTTAAAGTTTGTCAGTAAGGCTTTTTTTTCCATAAGTACTGTTGATTAGGTTAGAGGTAAGTGTGGATTTCTCTTTTTCACTTTTTGAAGGAATTAAAAATGCTCGAACTTTTTCTGAGATACATGGAAAAAAGAGGAACATATTCTAGTCCAGGAAAACTGTAGTGTTCAGAACTAGTAGAAAATGTCAGAATTTTATTATGTAAAAAGACGACAAACAATTCAATTCAATTTTTATTTGTATAGCGCTTTTTACAATGGACATTGTCTCAAAGCAACTTTACAGAAACATATAAACACGGGATACAGTTTTTGAATGTGTGAATGTATCCCAATTGGGCAAGATGGTGGTGACGTTGGTGATGAAAAACTCCCTAAGATGTTAAGAGGAAGAAACCTTGAGAGGAATCAGACTCAGAAGGGAACCCATCCTCATCTGGGTAACGACGGATAGTGTGAAAGTAAAAGAATGTTCATTATGGTTTAATATGAAGACTGAACATACAGTATATATCAGTTTATAAGTTTACATCTCCATAAGTGTAATATGCTGTAAATATAATCAATTAACTAGAACTTGTATGCCCACCCTTTGCTTTTGTGTCCTCTGAACAACTTCAGAAACCGCTTGCTCTCTTTGCACATCGCTCTTGACATATCTGTTGTCTTATCTACACTATTCATTTTAACATTCTGAAATATTTTCAATTGTGATTTTTTTTTTTTTTTTTTTTTTTTTTTTTTTTTGTAAATCAATTGTAAAATATAGCTGCATTTCGTTAAAAATAAATAAATAAAAATTATGAGGGATGCAAACATTTGAAGTATAAAATTTTGGACACTGGTTTATTTCAGCCACACACCTGAACTGAATCAGCACTCACTCCTAAGATCTTAGGAGACCTGCGAGGATAGAGGTGTGCAAATTAAATGGCTGATCAGGTTTTGTCTGTTCGCTGTAGCCCTACCTTCATGAAATCTTGACATCTTTGAGCAAGAACGACGTCAGGAACATCTCAGAGTATGTAAATGTGACATAACATTTAGTGGCTTTAACTCCAACAGCTTTCTGTTTCCATTAAAATTTTTAGACTGCAGAACAATCAGAGTGTGACAGAGGTGAAGCCAAGATATAGGCTTTCAAGCTGCTCTCTTCATCTACTGTACAAGCTTTTAGACTTAGGACCATTAATCAGAGCATTACAGTCTTTTCCCTACACTTTATTTGCTCTCAAAACATATACGTCCAACCGGTGGAGAGCAATGTGATGGCTGGTGCATTTGCTGCACAATCATTTACTGTCGCACCATGAGACAAAACCAGCGCTACACAACAGGGAGAAATTAAAGGGCAGGCACCCCTCTCACACTGGCAATCATAACAAAAGGCCCAGCGCGGCATCGCAAGCCCGGCAGCCCGAGCATCTGTCTGTCTCCTGGCCAGCAAATGTAGACGTTACTACTAAACTACAGTTCCAATTCACCTGCCTGTTTGATGCCCTGCTCTCACACATGACAACACATTGATTTTACTTCTGCTGCCGAGCCGACATGCGCGTGAAGAAATCCATTAGGCCGACACTTCTTGTTTCCATTGACTGACAGGGTGACAGGCCGGTGCTTTCCACCCTCGTATATTTGACAGACAGCATGGCACTTAAACAAGCCGGCAAGTTGCTATAATAGTTTAAAACACTTTCAATTACCCGAGTCAAACAAATTCAGCCATCCGGGTGCTTAGGTGCGTCTCTGCTGGCTCGTGGTCGCTTAGAGTCAGCCAGTGCTGGGAAGAAAAAGCCCTTCCTGTTATGTACCTACACTCCTTCAGAGAATATAGAGAGAGGCTACAAGTGCGTACATAAAATATTCAGGTTTTATTATGCACGTTAAATCTCTTTCTTTAAGTACATTTACATAACTTTTATGCCTCAGTTTCAATTCTACAGCTCAAGTATGTCCTATCCAAGGCGTTTCAATTCAGCTTTACTGGTAGACTGCACTAGTAGAATGGAAATCCAGAATCAAGATCTACAAGGTGTTACGAAAGTCTCCATACATAGGGGAAATGAACACTCTTTAGGAAAATGTCTTCCAAAATTTTTCATACTTCGTTTGTATTATGTTTATTTTTCCAGAGCCTTTAAGAATGCCTTTGACAATAGGAGAGCATTGAAATCATACTCATGGCTGGATCTGGAAGCTGTCGCAAGGTTGCGATGGACTTTAACAGGAAATATGGCAAGCACATCACACACGACACTGCTGCCAAACTTATTAACAAATTCAAAAAGACCGGAAGTATTGAGGACCATCTCTGTAATGGATGTCCACGAACAGCCACTGATGAAGGCACGACCGACTGGCAAACATAGTCCCCTGTATGGAGATTTTTGCGACACCATGTAGATCCCTAATCAGAAAACTGTATTCATTTTTTTGTGTGTTTTTAAGAACATTGTTCATCAGAAAGCAGCTTTCTAGACGTCTAGACATAGATTTTTGCTCATTATGGATGTAGATCCATAATGAGCAAGCCAGAGGTGACAGTGGCAAGGAAAAATTCCCTGGGACAACATGAGGAAGAAACCTTGAAAGGAGACAGACTCAAAAGGGAACCCATCCTCTGTGTGACACCAGATAGTGAGATTATACTGTAAATCATTACATTAGGTGTAGAAGCGTACAGACAAACGGTAGTAAGTGTATTTACAGGATGCTCAGTAATGAGTAAAGTCCTGGGATGAGCACAGGACTGTCTTTATGATACAGCAGCAGTTCTTATGTATAATATCCAGGTGATATTATCCACTGAAGCAAGTTCAAGAGTTGGATATGAACCTGCTGGCTCGGTGGCAAAGAGAAAAGAGAAACACATCCTTTTCTAAGCAACACTAGATATTTTGGATGGTATTTTTATTGCTCATTGTGTCTGTAGTCTGTCTGAACTGACCCTTTAAACAGGAACTGTTAGTTACATTAGTTACTACTGACATCACCATTCAGATGACTTCATTCTTTTAAACATTTAGCCTAAAAGCAGAGCCCGTAAGCAGAGAATGCTTATGTTTGTGTGTACATCTATGTCTTTGGATGATCTAACATTGCCTACATGTAAACATCAGCACACTGAAGAAAAATTGAGATTAGAGATGTACTGTAAACAGCTCAGAACTGTAAAGTATGAACACTCTGACCATGACACGTGGTACAATTTATAAATAAATAATCCCATTAACTAAGACTTTATTTTCTGATTTCTGTCATTTCATAACTAAACAAAATTGTTGAGTGTCCTTAATGGCCAAGGTCATTCCCCTGTAGAAATCACGTGGCATGTTTTAAGCATGGTTTCTGGGCTTTTCTGTGTATTTTTATCACAGGGAATGTTGGCGAAAAACCTCATCCTTGTCATTATCATTTAGCCAACAGCTAGCATACTAATAAAACCCCAGGAAGGAATAAATTAAAATAAGTACTTGATTAAGAGTGTGCCTGCTTCTGATGGTTTTATATTTGGAAATGAGAAAATTCATTGCATTAACAGTTTCATTAAGCATTGTTTGCAATTTTTTTTACTCCTTTAATTTCATAAGATTCATTTTAAGCGTTATTATGCTGCATTTCAAATATCAGGATGTTATCCAAATTGGATAAAATTATACCACAAAAATATTTTTACGCCGTTAAAAAAATAAATTTTTCTCAACTTCATACAAACATTTAAAAGTGGCCATGAAACATTCAGCTCACAGAAACTGAAGCATTAAAACTCGAGTCAAACTGAAAATGTCCACAGAGTGACTTGCAAAATCTCTTGGCATCTCAATTCCTTCATTTACAAAAAAAAAAAAAAAAAAGATAGAAAGAGAGGGGGAAAAAGAATGAGTGATGGCCCAGAGGAAATGGTGCGAGGAATATCATAGTGTGGTATGGGCCCTGATGGCCTCTGTAAATGATATGGGCTGCTCAGCAGTGGATGCTCTCTTCTCTCTTCTGCCATCCCTGATGTAATGACCCGTCCATGCTAATGCCTCCTCAGGGCACTCGAATCCACTCCACCCCCACCTGCCCCACCACTGCCGCCACCTCCAGAAACCGCTGTATACACTCCATTACCTTAAACAGGTAGAATACACAGTCTGCACCCGATACTTCTATACAACTGCGGCTGCATGTCTGGGTTATACAACATTTACCTCGATACATTAAACCAATATTAGTGGACAAACATTTACTGATGGGTAATTTTGTTGAGTTTCTCAAGTTTTCTAAGAATGTAAAATTAGATAGATAGATAGATAGATAGATAGATAGGAAATCTATCTATCTATCTATCTATCTATCTATCTATCTATCT
>JANDJT010000141.1:217355-229327 GCA_024331685.1 Stegophilus panzeri | reverse complement strand
AATTAGATAGATAGATAGATAGATAGATAGATAGGAAATCTATCTATCTATCTATCTATCTATCTATCTATCTATCTTTATTCCTGCATAATTTCCCATTGCTTCCTTTTTTATTCTGTTGAACTGATTCAGGTTTACATACTTTCTAATATATGCATTATATTTGCTGTTTTTTTATTGCTTTTTTGTTTGCTTGTTTGTTTCTGACTGTTTTTTGCTGTTTTTTTTTTTGTTTTGTTTGTTTTGTTTTGTTTTGTTTTGCTTTGTTTGTTTTGTTGTTTGATTAATTTGTCTTTTAATGACCAGTGCTAAATAATAATAATAATAAAAAAATTGTTTTGTTTTGGACTCCCTGACTCTTCATGCAATATAATACAAAATATTTAGCTTTGTGCTACAAAGTTAAGTCAAAGTCACATTGTACACAATGACATAAGTGCCGTTTAAATACAGATAATATGTGTGTGAAAATGTTTGATAAACAAATCCATCCCAAAACTTTTAATCCCTTTCCACCCACTGCGTCTCAAAGAGCTGCTACTTATCGCATGTGTGGGTGGGTGAGGCTCGGCATGTGCATTTTTATTTAGTTTTTTGTTGTTGATGTTATTGCTGTTTGCATGCCATTATATCAGGTCTCACCATGAGCACCAAGGGCCTTCATAAATAATAATCAGCTTCTTTCCCCAGGAACATTAGACACCAATTATCAAAACTGTGAAGTCACACATTCCTTCGTCCTTGATGTTTCATGAGCAAGTAGAGCGATGAATAGATGTTGGGTGGGGAGAACAAGGAAGAGGACCACAGGTCACGAACAGAAATCGGAGTAGGAATATCTTCCAGAGTCTCTTTTTCTCACACAGCCGGCCCCGGCGCTGCTTCCACAGAAGAACATGGCATAACACTACACAGACGTCTAATCATCCAATTATATTATTGTTAACTCCCTTTGAATTTTTTTGGGCAGGAAGTGTAGTGACATTTAATAATGGAGAAACTGAACAGATACTGGCACACACACACACACACACACACACAGCGGGAATGAAGTGGTCTGACACACTAATTTAAGAAAAAGTCTCTTCTGAAAATAATAATAATAATAATAATAATAACAATAATAATAATAATAACAATAAAAAAATGAACATGGAAGAAATTAATGTGATTTTATCTCTCACTATGTAAAAGGAAAAAAAAGTCTATGTAGGTTAACACTCTAAGGAGTAACAGATTATCAACACACCATCCCTGATTTAAATTACTAGAATGATTTCTCTCTGAAACAATTATTTTTCTCAGTATAAAGTTGCTGAAAATAGAAGGAAAGAACAATGGACAGTTCCTAATGGGAATTGGCCGCTGCATTGATAATCAGTGCAGCTCGGTTCAGCTGATGGTAACATGGTCCTCCTGCACAAGGTTACCCCATTAATACGTGTGTGTTAAAGCGAGAGTCCTGGGCGAGTGCAGTGACAGACAGTGTCTCTCATTCCCTGTGCGCTCAATAGCCACAGGCGCCATGCGGTGTAAAGTGACTCTCTCACTACGAGGCCCCGTGCGTCCCATTCTGCAAGGCGATTGATTTTCCTGATGAGGATCTGCTTTGCGTTTAACCCGACCATGTCACCTTGGTTTAGAGCATGGCCCCACGCCACTCGGCCCATCGATTCCTCTTTTCTGAGAGTCTGAGACGCTACTTTCGCTAACTGGCGTTTTGTTCGCTTGGGCTGCTGACTGGAACGAGGTGTGAGCCTGGGATGTGGCTGGAATTTGATAGTTGGTGCACTTGAGTCCAAAAGTTTGCACACTCCATGATTTCTGAGTTGACAGATTATCTAACAAAAATAATTCCAAGAATCCTGCATTTCAAACCGTCCGTAATCAACAGAAGCATATAAAAGAATATTTATAACTGAGAACACTGATGCTGCATAGATGATGTGAAAAAACATTGGGGTTGTTTAGAAAGGCAAATGGATATAAAATGTATGCAAAACTATTTATATCACATTACAAAAGGGAGA
This sequence comes from Stegophilus panzeri, assembly GCA_024331685.1. NCBI lineage: Eukaryota > Metazoa > Chordata > Actinopteri > Siluriformes > Trichomycteridae > Stegophilus > Stegophilus panzeri. Next base: position 227,297 of record JANDJT010000141.1, on the reverse strand, counting down.
TGGAAACTGGTATCATTTTGCTTGATTCACTATTAACACGGCACTGTTGAATGCTCGGTTCTGATTGGTCAGAAGGTGTCGATTCATTTTCTATAACAGTCTGGCTTGGAAAATGCAGAGCGTCTCAGAAATCTCCATACATTGACGCTTTTTACAAAATGTCCTCCAAAATTTTTCATACTTAGTTTATATCATATATAATTTTTCAGATAACCTTTAAGAATGCATTTGACAAAAGAAGAACGTATTGAAATTATGCTCATGGCCGGATCCGGAAGCTGTCGCAAGGTTGTGATGGACATTTATAGGAGACATGGCAAGCACATCACAAAGACAGGAAGTGTTGTAGACCAAATGAGAAGTGGACATCCACGAACATCTACTGACGAAGGCACAACCGACATGGTGCTAGAAAACATAATCCCCTATGTATGGAAACTTTTGGGACACCCTGTAGATCACACCACACTGTCCCTCATTATTTTGAAGTTTTAGTCCCTAATTAACACAGTATTTTACTATTTTGTTACTTGTGATATAAAAGGAAACCTAGTTCACTACATGTCTTGTTGCTATGAATTGCATTTCTTTCACATCCTAAATCCTAAGGGTGTGTAAACTTTTGCTAGTGTGTGAAATTTATTTCTAGTTGCAAATTTTCTTAAATTTATTCAAATATGTTTCTGCGGTCTTGACTTCAGCTGAGTGAGACACATTAACAAACCAAAATCTGATTAACCAGTTTGACATTTAACATTAAATCATCAGGATTACAGTATTACAGGATCAAGAGTCAGGATTAGTAAAGGAAATTAAATATATTTCATGCACTAGAGTGGGATTTTTTTTTAAAAATATATTATTTATTCAGTGAGTAAACGGCAGTTCTCTGAGATGAGTTGTCATCCTGACATTTCATCTTGTCCAAGTCCGAGTCAGAGATAAAGTCACCAATTTCCGAACAGTGTTTGAAAAACTGCCCCCTCTGCTGTATGCTGTATGTAAAACAGGCATTAATAAAGCATTAAAAGCACAGGTTCCTTTGAATTCACACCATAAAACAAACATATTTCAAAACCAACCACTTCGAAAACCAATACTCTAATTTGTGAGTTGGTTTATGGAGAATAATTACAGCAAGGTCAGCCATTTTACTCAAAGTCACTTTATCACTTCAAGTCAAGAGAGCGATTTATAAATTCCTTCCCTCAAATCTACCCTTCTTTTCAGCTTAAGATGGACAAGAAAGGATAATTACACCTTAATTATTCGTGTTACTCCGAGGCATTTTCTAGGTCGATGTGTGAACAGACTTGGATCTACCTAGATGAGGCGCTCAGACTTAATAATTAATTTTTTTTACATTATGTTAGTAAATTTGAGATAAGATTGCATCAGGAAGCTGACAAATAAAAAATAAAAAAATGGATTGGTTAATTCCACACCATCTCTCACTCTACCATTGCCATTCTTTACAGCCCCAGCCATACCGCTTAAATACTACCATATGCAAATTGTGTGCATGCAATTTGCATATTTAAGTATTTAACTCTGCATATTTATTGAATCTAGAAGCCTGGCTGATCATTGATTTATCCGCCCCTGGCAATCATATTTCCATATTTGTACGGTTTTAATGATGGTGATAATTCAAGGATATGCTGCGTGTAGTTTTTGAACGATATGTTTAATTATGTCCTCAAAGCATCATGGCTGTGGATGATGGAGGAGGAAAGACATCGTCCAATTTGAGTGTGTACAGAGCAAAAAAAAAAAAAAAAAAAAGTCAACAGACCACACAAAGACAAATAAAATATATAACCAAAGAGGCAAAATGATAGCACATAGAGAACTGAGAGAGAGAAAGGATGAGAGAGAGAGAAAGCTAGCAAGGCCAGTAACCTTTGCACATAAACATGTGATTAAATCTGACACTCCTTCACGACAAATTCAATCACAGTTTGAGAGGGATGCTGCTCAAGATGCAGAACCTGGCTCTCTCTGCTCTAACAGGCAAACTTTCGCTGCCACATTGCTTTATCCGGGGTGTCACTATTCATGGGTTCCCCGACGGGAGGAGAGGTTAAAATACACACACACACCCACACACACACACACACACACACCAACGGAGGAATCAGAATTGTGCAGGTAACAAATACAGAAATGTATGAAGCTTTAATCTTATATATGCAGTTCACTCAATCATTCACACACTCGCACACGTCAGTTTTATTTTTAATCATGTTTAAATAATGCTGAGAACCTTTTTACTAATAGTTAACACCTGCACACGTTTGTTTTTTTTTTGTTTTTTTACGAATTTTAAGTCAAACTCAAAATAACAAACTAGACTCGATTATTAAAAATCAAAGAATATTCAGGATTTTATTTTCCACATTGATACGTACCAAATATTTGGCAGCTGACAGCCGCTGATAGACTGCATCATAAAAATGCAATTAAATGCATGCAAATCTGTTGAAACATATGCATTATTCATACCGTCTACACAAAATGTCATCTTATTGGTTCTCATTAGGCAGATTAATTTTAATAAACCACTACAGTGGGTGGGACACAATTCAGGCGTCATATTTAACAGGTTGAAAAAAGAAAAAAGTTGGACATTATTTTATTTGTTTGTCTGTTTGTTTGAAGTTATTGCATCCTGTCATGTAGTACAGATAAAAGATGGCTTGAACCGTAGTAGAACATTTATAGTAAATTATTATTAAGATGCTGTGAAAAGTAAAAAAAAAAAATTAATGGAAGGCGGAAGGCATTTGATAAAATCTATGTAAGTGAGAAATCAGTTTGCATATATATATATATATTATGTAATGTAAAAAATTTCTATAGTAGTCTATAGTTATGATTTGTAGATTTATTTTATAATTATGTATGTGTGTGTATATATAGGCCTGTATGTATGTATGTGTGTATATATATATATAATACATCTTGAATCTTTTTCGCCAGCTCTGTAGAGGAACAGTGTTTCCATGCCTCCTGCATCAGTCAGGTTATCAGTGCTAACATTTACTTGCTCCTATTCATCCCCAATACACCCTGATTTGAATAGGCCCTTGTGTGCCTCTTATCAGATCTGGCGAGAGAGAGGGGTGTGTGTGTGTGTGTGTGTGTGTGTGTGTGTGTGTCCGTGTCCACGCAACTACCATTGTGCTTACTCATGCTAAAAAGTGAATTGCTCAAGAAATCTTTTTTTTCTATAAAACAGTGTATTTAATATTTATTAGCATTTACCAAAAAGCATTTAATAAAAAGCTGTTGCACGTTATTCTAATTATTTCATTTTATAGCCAAGTATGAAAATAAAGTAAATTAATTATGGGTTAAATTGTACATATTTATAATGTTCTTTAAAATCTATTTAATAAAGTAGACATTTAATTACAAAAAAATTTTTAAATAATAAGCCATATAATAAATAATAACCTAATAATAAAGTAAATGAGTGAAATGTTTGTACAACGTATTGAAATATTGTATATAAAAAAAAAAGAAAAGCTTACAAATATAAAGATAGGAATTTAATACTCACCGTTACACTTCCTTAATGGCTCATTCAGTGTAAATAATCCAGAACACACACACACACACACACACACACACACACACACACACACACAGACACGTGTGTGTGTGTGTGTTTGTGTGTGTGTATGTATGTTTTGTTTTGTTTTTTGTTTTTTATTAAAACAGGAAAAGCTGTAATGTAGCACACATTATAAAAATCTGAGGCGTGTGTTGTAGGGAGAAGGTGAGGTGGGGTGGCATTAACATAAAGCAGGAGGCTCTAACAAAGAATTACAGCTTTCTGCATGAATGTTCATTATAGTATTAGAATATTATACACTCTTCTCCACATTACTTAATGCCTGCTGTGGCGAGGTTTCTGACCAGGCTTCACACATCTATTCTCGTGTGACCTCTTTAGTTCGAATCAGCGATGCAGAATTTCAAGCACTACATCCATGGATCTAATCAAATTAATAAATGAATACAGACTCACCGTTCAGGAAAGAGAGAAACAAAGACAGAGTGAGAGAGAGAGAGAAAGATGGAGAGAGAGAGACAGACAGAAAGACGGAGAGAGAGAGAGAGAGAGAGAGAGAGAGAGAGACCACACCTACTCCCTCATTATTATCAGTGCTTGTTAATTTCAGAAGTCTTGCTCTCTAAGTGCAGGTCCTCTCTTCATTAAGGAGAAGCTGTAGGATAGTTCACACCACACAGGCTTTCGTCCTTGCAGTAATTGCCCTCTCGGCACTCTCTCTCTCTCTCTCTCTCTCTCTCTCTCTCTCTCTCTCTCATTCTCTCAAGGAAATCACTAGAGAGCTGGTCACTGGTCCACTGGGCCTTTATCACAGCCTCTCCTAACCCAGGTAGATCAACAGTGTGCAATACTTAAATACTGAATAATCACTTTTTCTCTGCAGTGACCTTTATACAATTAGCCAAAACTGACTACTTGTTAGAATGGAAGTTAATTATGAGCTATTTTTTTCATCAGGTGGACTCACCTTTGGAAATCCTATATTTAAGATTCTCACTCTTACCTACACTGAAAGAAAATGTTCCACATTTCAAAACGTCTTCTGAAGCCGCAGAGATCATCATAAAGCAAGCTGACGCCATCTACTGACCGAGAACCACCACACACACCCTCTTCCTATTCAACTCAACCTCCCAACATCTCTAAGGGAAGGTTGCCTTAATTGGGAAATAATTGCATATTTTTTGGGAGAAAAAAGGACATTTTCATCTCATTGCCTAATCATATATTTCAGCTTCCCTTTCCGGCGTGACACAAAGAGAGTCGAGGGGGTGAAGGACTTCAATTAGCTGATATTCTTGAAAGATGTTCTTCGTCTTCAAGGTTTGTGCAAAGAACTTAAATTCATGTAAACGAATCTCAATTAGTAAAGCCCCCCCAAATAAATAAATAAATAAATAAAATTGGAGGAAAGACAGTCCATAGCCAATTATCTCAGGCTGCTGAGTCTCTTGGGTTGCTGTGGCTGTGAGCTGAAGTCTGGTTCCTCGCCTTCTGAACGCACAATAAGCTGAAAGCCCTCAAGTCATTACCAGGATGCTTTCCATTTTCCTCCCAAGCCATCCACGCAAAACCACGCTAAATGTTCAGGCTAGCGTTAGGAAATGGCTGCACTGGGAAAGCCCCAATTAAAACTGCATGGGTTTCTCACAGCTAGCGTTTCTTAATGTTGTGGTTTTTGATCGTGTAATAGGATCAGTCAAATAATTAAGCATTAAATCTATTGTAAAGAATTTTTGTATTATATGGCAAGCATCCAAATTAGGGGTGGGTGATATGACAAAAATATCATATGCTATTTGAAGACATTTCTGCAATACACCATCACGATATACTATAGGTTTGCAAACAAACTGCCAGTAAAACCAATGAAGCTTTAAAAAAAAAAAAAAAAAAAAAAAGAGAAAAAAAATTATCTTTATTTTTTTTAATCAATCTAAAATTTTCTTTTGTTTAATTTTTAACATAAACAAATTACAATTTTAAATATTCAGAACAGCAGAATACTAGACTTTAATATCAAATCAGCTGCTTACAGAGATTGTAGTTGTCATTTAATAAGCAAACAAACAATAAATACATACGTATGATGTTTCCAAAAAAGTGACATAATTTATCACAATGTGAATATAATTTTATCATATTGCCCAGTCCTTATCCAAGCTAGTCCAACACTCTCAAAAAATAAAGGTATGGAACTGTACTGTTCCTTCTTGCTGGTTGGTACCTTTTGTGTACCTTTTCTTGAGAAAGTGCATGTGGTGTACTTTATTAACTTTTAGAGTATTGTTTAAAGGTACATCGGTCATCCTTAGGGTCCAATTATGTACCTTAAATCATTTTTAAACACACTATATTTATGTTTTCAGGTAATACATAAAGACAGTAAAAGTGGTCCTATGTCAGCAACAATGAAAAGTATGAAAAGTACAGTTTTGTATCTTTTATTTCTGAGTGTGTACTTCTAACCCTGAAGATCACCACATATTTACAGAATAAATGCTTTAGATCAGTGTATGTATTAACCTTCTTCTTCTTCACAGTGCCAGAGAATGTAGACGTGTGGAAGGCATGTATGTGTGAGATTGCAATCCACAGACATTGTGTCTACTTGACCCAGTGGGTGTTACAGGGTAGAGGAGGACATCAATAAGCAGCTATTAGAGTGAGCACTCACACAGGATTGTGATCCTTTCCAGACTTCTCAGCCTTTGTGTGTGCATTTTCCTAGTTTCAATTATCTACAAAAAAAAAAAAAAAAGACAAAACTCTAGGAATTCAGAAAAGCAGCCTGAATCTGATCTGTATTCCTATCTATCTGTATTTTCACAGTGCACAAAGCGGAATGACACTTTCTTTGTTACTGCCACTTTTACAGGAAAGAGTTCCAGCTGTGAGGATTCGTACCTGTAACATTTAAGCTGCTTTTCCCTCTTGAGCAAGAGGTCGCACCATCAGTAGGAGAAAATTCAAGTACGAACACGTTTTTTACATGTACTGACTTTATTTTATTTTATTTTTTTTATGTCTGGTAAGTCATCCTCTAAGAAATCCTTTACTATCACATTATATACTGTATTTCTGAAATCCTGTGTTGCATTATATCAAAAGGCAGTATATTACTATATAAGTTAAAAAATGATCGTTTGATTCCATTTTCCAAATCAAGGAGTGCAAGAAAACTTTCCCAGTGTCCCACATTACCAGAAGTCACCTTACACTTATAATAACTCAGACGTTATTGATTGCCATTAACACAGAATGTAGACCTCAGCAGTCATAGTGCGCTGTGAGCCCACGCCAGTGATTCATCTCTGCGCACCACTCACTGAGAACATCCCGGTGTGGCCAGAGCGCTGAATGGAAATCGCCGGCGCTTTGTTTCAGGGTTTATTTGCTCAGGAGTGCATCTTCAAGCCAGCAGGACTCGAGTTCATGACAGCAGGTGTGCTCCTAATTGTGGCCTTTTGTGATTAGATAACTGCAGAGGCTAAAATGGTGAGAAGAATTAATAAACAGTTAGTCACACACCCCACTTGCAAGCTGATACTACTCAAAACAGAACACCTTACCCAGGAAGACTGAGACCTCTTGACGGATGTTCAGGGAGCTAGTTTACATGTACAAACCGTGAACACAGTAAATAACTTACGATTTAAAAAAAACTATATAAAAAAAACTCTGTCAGAACCATAGAAGAAGAATTTTTTAAGACTTTTGTTATGTATCCAGCATGAACAGTGTATTATAAACACAATTATAATGCATTACGTAGCATGCATAATACCTTATAATACTACCAAGGTCTGTATAAATGCTTATTACTGTGCAACACTTTATACAGCATTAGTATAAGACCATCATTTTATATTCCACTTTAGATCACACAGATTTGTCTGTGAATCTTCAGTTAGATGTGATTTTCTCACTTTATTAATCCCTTAGAGTGCTTAAAATGCTTCATAAGGTTTCATATTGTAATTAAATTCACCTTTCAAAAAAATGAACACTTGACATAAGACTATATTATGTAGCATAGGCTTTTTTTTTTTGTTGTCAATGGAGTTGAGTACAAGTTGTATGCTATAATGAATTATAACTTGCATTCCTATGTTATACTTGTGTTATAGCACAAGTCTACCATGTTTTCATGAGCAAAGGTTATAATGCATTATATCACCTGACCTTATGAAGATGTATACACATGCTTTACATGCTTTATGGGTAACACTTGCTATGAAGGTCAATACATTCATAGCATGTTATAAAATGTTCATAATGAATTTTCCACACTGAAAATGCATTTCAATTTACAGTGGTTATAATGCATTATGAATTGATAAGTGTAACGCATTATACCAAAGAAACAGACCCAGCAAGACCTGCCCTGGTTTTTAACAAGTAACTGAATGTATATACATTTCATATATAAGGGTAGATTATTGACAGACATAACATATTATAACCTAGTTACAATACCTTGTAAGTTGTATATGTACACAGCTCACTGTGGGTAAAGTGAGACATTTCAAACAACAACAACAAAAAAGTTTGTGTAACATCATTTAACGTGTTACAACCACAGCTTATAATGCAATATGTTAAGCATTCATAATGTCCAATATAAAGTGTATTGCATTTTCAGAAGTAATAATAACAATGTGTATAATGTATTATGGCTGTATTATAGCATGCATGAATGAACGTGTTCATAATTCAGTATAGATATAGGCTTCACTGAATAAAATGTGCAGCATGTAACTATTACTCTTACTAGCTATAAGTGTTTATGCAGGCTTATGTCAGGCATTATAAATGTATTATGTATGAATAGGCCAACATTGTTAGAAATGCATTTATAGTGCTGAATTTTACTGAATTATATTCTAAAATTTTACTTTTGTATAACATGACTGTGGTGTTATGTTGATATGTTAGCACGTCATGCTCAGATGTAATATATAGTGTATGGAGTATTCGAGTCACATGGGACACACTTCCTAATTTACAAAATATTTGTTCTATATGGAAATATAATTATGTGCAAAATAACGTGCAGCCACTATATAGTGATAACATAACAGCATCCGCATGCACAAAACCCACTCTGAGCCAGATATGTATATAGTAGAAAAGTGTAATAATATTAACTTTTTTTTAGTATAGCACTTTTCCTACACCCAAGGACACCTTGGGAAGAAAGAAAACACATTGACATCAGCGAGTCCAACTCCAATCCAAACCGAGTGGAGTGATCATTAAAGCTGAACCTGCTTCTCAGATTAATCTTATTGCTAAATGAGGATGTATCTCCATCTCTGGCTAAGCAGGATTTTCTCGCAAGCTTTATATAGCCCTTCATCTACCTTCCCTTTGCTCTCTCTCCAACTCTCTTGTACTGTCATAAACACTCTTTCCTCTTTCACCTCGCTTAATCCCCATTTCCTGTCCATTTTTCAGTTTCTCTCTCTTCCATTTGCCATTTTTCTCCTGGTTTATCCTCTCTCTCTCTCTTTCTCTCCCTCGCTCGCTCTCTGTCTCTCGCTCTCTCTCTCTCTTTCTATCTTTCCATCTTTCTCTCACTCTCTCTCCCCTCAGAAGCCCTTGAATTGAATGCACAAATTACATCCCTCCACCTTTCACTCCCACTAAATCTTTCCTTTTTTCCACTTTGCTGAGCCTGAATATTTTATTCCTCCCATCAAATATGCATCCCATTAATTAAGTTAAATTACTCTTGACTGCCAAATATCCTCTGCCGATGACTGTCAACACAAAATGCATGGCTTTGAACTTCTAATGACATGGCCTCACTCGCAGCTGAGTTACAGCCTTCAGAAAAGCGTCCACGGGCAAACGATCAACCCCCTTACTCTCTGCCAAGCTGCAAATTAAGTGCCGGTTTCTTTTTCCTCTGGCTTTTTTAACAAGCTCACAATGGATGACATGCATGCTCTTGACAAGCAAGAACTTCCATTTTAATTATATACCTTTTCCTCATCTTTTAATTGCTGTTGTTAATCAGTCATTAACTTCTGCCGCCCCCCTCCCGAGCACGAATCCTAAATCAACCCGCAGCACATCTCAGCTCCATAAATTCCATCGCTCCACTGCTTGTGCGCGCTCTAACGTGTAATTTCATTTATTTTTAAAACTGTCATTTTTCCAAACAGAGGTATTTGTTATTTGTTCTAAGGGGGGTTGACAGTAAGGGGATTTTAATCATAACTTGCATTAAATTATCCGTCTCCGGATCTGTCAGGGGGATAAATTCAAGACGACACTAAGACGCTGCTATTGAGTAATTGTGTTCTGTGCAACACTAATATTACCGCTGACTGATTCCAAACAATGGTGATTGA
>JANDJT010000141.1:209855-214855 GCA_024331685.1 Stegophilus panzeri | reverse complement strand
TTGGTGCGGACACTTATAGTATAAAACACTCAATATTACCCAAAATGCGTGTATTATCCCTAATGAAAGGTTTGTCCTGCAGTTAATTTAGCATTAATAACAGTAGTGAACACTTTCCGTGTGCTGGTCTCTTTTGTGTACGTGCAATTTTGCATGACATAGCGTGGAACCACTGTTTGGCTCTACATTACTATGCTAAATACATCTGCTAGCCAACTCTTTTTCTTTTACTCCAGTCTTCTATAAATAACCTGAATTCTACCTTCCAGACCTTTAAGTGTGTAAATCAAGGACTTGATATGACAAAATAAAATAAATTTTAAAAAAAACAGTAATGTAATTTGAATGAGATTTGAATAGCATTTTTTAACAAATAAATGTACTGAAAAAGCAAGCGAGCATGAGTAGTGTTGTGAAACAGAAGTGTGTTGTCTAGACAAAATATAACCTCATCTATTTTGTTAAATGAATTATGCAAAGCGGGATCCCAGCTTCTGGTTGGTTAAAAGTAAATATTTAATATTCATCCTTGCACTCTGAAATTATAGAACACTTGTCTGTGAAAATTGCCCATTTTGGCCAATTTGGTTTGTGCCCCTGAAGACTTTGATTTGGATGTATTGAGCTTTTAAGTCCACGGCGCTTTGTAAGACTCTACTTGTTGTACTCTAACCACAAATAAATGGCTTTCACAATTAGAGGTTTAAATAATGTAGTGGCTCATGCTCGGTCTTATGCAGGATTCGAAAGAGCTTTCTAATGCACATAATGATTAAGTGTAATTCAAATACCAACTGTGTTGTTCAAAATCTGACAGGCAATAATTTCCTCTATTATATTGTGCCATTTAATTGCCCACTACCGACATCCTTTGACATGTCATGAGGCAATGATTTACAATTACTCTAGCAGTGAAGCTCGGCAAATGACAATATAATCATCTACATATCCCCTCTCATCTGCCGCAGCTAGTAAGGCAAGTAAAAATAGTTAGCGTCGTAGTTTTAACAGGATTCTATTTGAGGATTATAAAAAATTACAGCAGAGGATGATGTTTAACAATAGAGTCGAGTTAAGAGGGTTGCTGTGGGATGAGGAGGGACTCACGATGATTTTGACTCGCTGTCAGGGAAAAAAGCCTCACACACACACACTAGCTGATGGTGAAGTATTACTGGTGTCAGACTTTAATCTTAATGGGGAAAAAGCAAAGTGAATAATCTAAAAACAGCCTTGAGTCATGCATCCTTGGACATTAAAAGCATGCACTTTTTCAAACTTGATCTAACTTTATAGCATCAACAAGAAACAAGCACTATAGTTGAACTCAAAACGCCCAGCAGATCCATGCAGTATTTATCGTCTGTATGCAGAAGTCAGAAAAAAATGACCGATAAAAAAGAAAGCCATCAACTACATCCAGCAGAGGCGAAGGAGGGGGGGAGGTGAGGTGGGGGGGTGAGAACACTGAATAAAGTTAAAGTATCCTGCCCTAATTTGAGCTGGGAAAGCTAGAAAACAAGTTTGTTCCATATTAAACCAATGTTTCACGGCGTTTAAGGAGCTCATGCATAATTTAGTGGGTACAAAAACGAGCACAACATGGTGGGGGGGGGGGGGGGGGGGGGTTGGTGAGTTTGTTGGGGGTCCTTAGAGGGAAGCCAAGGCTGCTGAGTGCACTGCCTGCTTTAAAATGATGGAGGAGAAGTGGGGATTCTCATTAAGTGGCTTCACTCCACCCCAAGCAGCAGACACCAGAGAGAAAGCGCCCACAAAATCACCGCCTCATGTTTCCCCATTAAATATGAAGAATTGCGCAATATGTGCAGAGAGGCAGTTTGCCGGGGTCAGCCGTCGCACCGTTTCTGCTGTATCTGCAGGTCATGTTATGATGACCGACTTTACCCACGTTCAATCAAGGGCCCTCTGTTTTAGGAGACAGAGCAGGGAAATTATAACAACACAAGGCAGGGGGACTTTTAATGAGGAAAAATTAGATTTGGGGAGGCAGCGTAGAGCTCAAGGAAGCCAAGTGGCTTCGTTTGCATGGTCGGTGAAGTTGTCAAATATGGAAGCAATGCGAAGTCTTGACGGCTAATTCACCTCTTGACAGTTGGGCTAAATTCATAAATCAGCGCCTAGCAACAGTCAAATCAAAAACACTGCTAAGGGATAAAAAGCAACAGGGCATGTTGTTATAGGAAAATAATCAATGATTTAATGCACCCAAACAAAAAGCAGAGATAATGAAGTTGATAATTTCCCAATAACTGCTCATTATTACTATTCCTCATCAACCACAGCAATTTGTAAATGATTACATTTCTCATTAATCAAAGAACACATTATAATTTTTATCCATTTATAGTTATGTTGAAGAATGACAATTCCTGTATCACTTATGTTATAGCAGCTATAAACAGTCTTTCCTTCTTCTGTCTTGAAGTTAATTTATTTTTTTTTTTTTTAATGGAGCTTGCATGTTACAGAGGAAGCACAAAAAAAAGCGCAAAGATCTGAAGACTTTCCCATGGTGGAAAACTAGTTACAACTTTACCTCTGACGGTTACAAATTGCTGACACTGGTGACTCCTTCTATAAATGTTAAATAAATATCTCCTCATAGAAAACTTCACCATATTAATGCTTACATACGTGCATGTGTCTGCAAATACAAGTCCCTGTGTATTAGCTTTTACTATACTAAAGATAGCTTTAACATATTAATATAAATCTTCCAGCCAGATCTACTGTCCAAGCTGCTGTTAGAGAAAATGAATCAACACCTTCTGACCTATCAGAATCAAGATTTCAACTTCACTGTGGTAGAAAAGCTCACAACAAGCTAACACAAAACACTACACTAATGTTCAGATCCATAAACCCATCACCAGCACTTAACATGGTTTTCCTTTGATCTCTTGTGTCTCCAAATTCACTGCCTCCTGTCTGACCCCGGTAAAAATGCTGACCTTCACCCCTGTCCTCCATTACGTGAAGGCCTTCTGGGTGTAGGCTTTCAAACAGCAGGAGTTAGCCCGGTCATTAAGGAGATGTAGATGGGTGTCAGTGTCCGTGCAGCATTCTCTGTCTACGAGCAATGGAGGAAATATGGTCAGTCTAACTGGTTCCTGACTGTCATTTGCATTTAATAATCAAATGTCAGAGTCAAATGGTCTCAGGAAGTGGATGTGCTACTGCGGACAAAGTTTCACTACAATTCTTCATTCATTTTGAGCTAGACCTATTCAAATGTGCTAGATCTAAAGTGCTAAATGTGCTAAATCTAGAGTTTCGTGAAGGTTAAGCGCTTATTAATCAAGCATCTGTAAAAAAGCAGAGTTAAAATCCCACATGCAAATCATGTTTTTGGGTTTTGTTTTGGTTTTTTTTGCAACAGATCAACCTCAATTTGCAAAAACTATTCAACTTACGGCATTAACACACTAGTAAACCACACAAATACTGAAAAATGGTGCATCTCACACTTTAATTCAGTCATCGACTAATTGTAAGTGGACATCACAGACAGTCACCCTCACTCTCTTTCCTTCCCCAGACAGTGAAAGTAGTGCGGCTCTAAAAGGTCAAAATGGCCGACATTAATCAGATCGCCAGATCCACGGCCCTCCCCTCCATCATTAGTGCACTAATCATGGAGGGTTTGGTCGTGAAGAGGTTTATTCCTAATTATTGTCATTAATAAATCAGACGAGTCAGGCCTGTCGGGATGAAAGAGAGGGCATCCCGGCCCGCCATCCATCAGAGTGCCCGAAAGCGGCGACTTCAGCCATTAGCAGGCCTCAGAGACACACCCAGCCAAGGCCTTGACAGCTCCCACACACATACACACAAGCTGTGACTTTATCAACAAGGAGAAGACATCAGTAAGAGCAGAGAAAGAATGAAAAAGAGAGGGAAGTGAAGGTAGTTGATTGAATGGTGATTTGACATTCATACATTGTGTGTGTGTGTGTGTGTGACTTCATCCAAAACATCCCATTTTTCAATCATATACTGTATAGATCAAAGAGAAAGTGCTGTTTATTTTTACAGAAATTCATTAGTCTGTACAGACATTACATTAGCTATAATTTCACATTTACTACACTTATCTTATTAAGGTGTTTACAGGATAAACATTACAGTTTAAGCAAAAAAAATCAAGTTTAAAAAATATTATCAACTTTATCATCTTCAGCATCTGGTATCTGCAGTGGGTCCGGAGCCTATCCAAGTAACACTGGGCAGAAATATGGGAAACTTTGGATGAGTATGGGATGCCAATGCATTACAGGACACCAAACGCATGTTGACACACTCAAAGGGACAATTTAGAGTGGTGAATCCACCTACTACCAAATTTTTAGGAGGGGGAGGAAACCAGAGGACCCAGTTGGTTTGTACCTCTGGGGAATTCCTTAAAGGCTCTATGTTGAACCCTATAAAAGAGGCTTTCACTTTTCGAAATAAAACCATAGCAACGCATTAGAACCCATTTAGAAAGCTAGAGCCACAAACTAATGATGCTTGAAGAACACCTCATGTGTGTGTGTATTTATATATGCACTGTCTAAGCTGCTTGCATGCGAAGTCATGCGCTTCTGATGATGCTCCCTTGTAGAAAAAAAATCGCAAAGATGTGTTTGTCAACTGGAGTAACTGACATGATTGCAGTTCAGACTAGCCACAGGTACAGTGGTAGCCACAGTCACAATCTGTGAGGCACATTGGGTATTTCTGCTCAAATGGCAGAACAGGTTGCCCAGTAGAAGCAGGTTTTGCTGCTGTTCCAGTGGAACAGACCAAATTTAAAAAATGTACATAAATACAGTATCTCACAAAAGTGAGTACACCCCTCACACTTTTGGAAATATTTGATTATATCTTTTCATGTGACAACACTGAAGAAATGACACTTTACTACAGTGTAAAGTAGTGAGTGTACAGCTTGTGTAACAGTGTAAATTTGCTGTCCCCTCAAAATAACTCAACACACA
>JANDJT010000141.1:186544-203861 GCA_024331685.1 Stegophilus panzeri | reverse complement strand
CACATGAAAAGATATAATCAAATATTTACAAAAATGTGAGGGGTGTACTCACTTTTGTGAGATACTGTGTGTGTGTAATGTGTAATATATATATATATATATATATACACACACACACACACACACACACACACACACACACTTATATAATTTTAATAGTTAAAATTGAAATGTTCTTTTTAAAACATTAAAGACCTTAAATTTCAAAACGTTTTAAGACTTTAGGGAATATCCACAGCAACCACGTACTGTATTACCACCCTGAAGTTGATTATTTTCAAATAACAGTATGTCCTAAGGTGTTCTAATCCTCTTCTGTATTACTCTTTATTAATTAAAGCAATTCAAACTTTTATCCATTTGTAGTTACACGTATTATTGTGGAATGTGGGAGGGGAAAAAAAAAAAAAAAAAAAAAGTTAGTTCTGTAATCGCTTCCATTTTACCAGCTATAAAACAGTCATTCCCTCAATTCCCTCACCAGCCTCACTTTGTTTTTCACAAGACAAAGTTTTTTTTTTTGTTTTTAAAAAAAAAAAAAAAAATATATATAAAATATTTATTTATTGGAAAATCTTAGAATATACCCTAAATGAATAGTTGCAATCCATCTAGTCTTTTTAAACAAGTTACACTCCACCCACAAAAAACCATTTAAAAAAAAAAAAAAAAAAAAAACCACCACATTCTACCGTTAGAACAGAGAAGTAAGAGGTTAAAAGAAACTATAGTGTAAAGAGCGAAAGAGTTATTGCTCTTTGATACTGAGCATGTACCTTGTGCATGATATTGAGATAAGCTCCAGAAATTACAGCCAGACTTTAAATAAGCGATGCAGACATTTATTGTTGATGCATTTATGCATGAGACATTCTACAATCAATCAATTAAAAAGATTTAAACAAAAAATGCCTTAAGTCATACTTCCTGTTATTGATCAAAGAGCATGGTTATAAGACTTTGCCAGAACCAACCATTTTTACAGCCCCAGGTTTAAGCCTTACTTTGAACAATAATGGATTAAACATAAGAACCATCTTTACTTGCTACATGTGAGAACGTGTATCTTGTGTCAGGTGTTGTGTCACTATAGCTCTAGCTTGATCAGTCATTAGATCACCCAGACTGCTGACTCCTCACAAATACGGAGATTAATGCATACATAAAATACTCCAGAGCTGATACTGTAGATGGCTGCTTGTGTTAATCACTGAAAATAAGAGCTGGTTACAGTTACGACCATTTTTGATACACTTCCTGGGCACGATGGTGTTACAGACTATATTTAACAAAATATCGTAATTTAATAAGAAAGACCATTTTCATTCCCTTATCAAGCCAACTTGGTTATACTGATCCACATGAATCCTGTTAACTGAGCTGAGATACTTCATGGAAGTAAGCGCCCAACATTTTAGTACCCTGGATGTAGTTGGTCCTGTTAAAAAAAAAAAAAAAAAAAATGAATAGAGGTAAAAATATGTTTCAAGATACTGATGCTAGAAAAACGCTAACGTGCAATTTTACCGGATTACAGCCCTGGTCCAGCACTGACTGAATGAGAGTCAAAAATACCTGTTGAGTTTCTCGTTTTGGGAGTGAGCGCCATCGTCCGATGAGCCAATAGGAAGCAGCATGACGTTGCGTCCTGTAGCCTCCTGGAATGTCAGAGTCACGGGGATACTTCCTCCCTCACGGGTCAGATCAGGCTCGACGCCAAACACTACAGACGAATTGAGACAGAGTGAACACCTCCTGGATGAGTCAAAAACACGGCTTTATGCGATATGACAAAAATATCATATTGGGGGAAAAAAAAAATATATATATATATATATATACACACACACACACACACATATACATATACACACACAAACACACACACACACACACACACACACACACACTAAATTAATTTATTGTCAAAATTTGCAAAGAACTGTTTGCAATGAACAAATCAAACAAAAGCATTTGGAATAGTTCAACACAAAAGCTTCAAGTGGTTTCCCCAAATTCAACTGAAAATGCAACTTATAACGATTTCTCCGGTTTCAAAATTATTCAACCCCTTCATGGCAAACATCTTTAGTACTTCGTAGAGCACCCTTTTGCTGTTATGACCTGCTGCAAACGAGATGCAGAGCCAGACACCAGCTTCTGGCAGTATTCCTGAGGAATCTTAGCCCATTCCTCATGAACAATGGCCTCCAGTTCAGTAATATTCTTGGGTTTGCGTGCTGCAACCATCTTCTTCAAATCCCACCAGAGATTTTCTGTCGGGTTCAAGTCAGGTGACTGTGATGGCCCTGTAGAATCTTCCAGGAATCTGGAGGTATGCTTGGGATCATTGTCCTGTTGGAAGGTCCAATGACACCCAAGCTTCAGCTTCCTCTCAGACAGCATGATGTATTTCCTAGGATTTCCTGATACAATGAATCCGTCTTGCCTTCCACATGCTGCAGGTTTCCAGAGCATCACCGAGCCACCACCATGCTTGACTGTGGACAGTGTGTTCGTTCTTCATTCTTCTTTCTCCAGACATACCGCTGATCCATCGTGCCGAAAAGTTCCAGCTTTGTTTCATCGCACCACAGAACAGAATCCCAAAATGTCTGTGGCTTATTTATATGATTTTGAGCGACTTTTCTTGTGATTTTAGGTCAGTCGTGGTGTACGTCTTGGAGTTCTGGCATGGAAACCTTCTGCGTTTAGTACATGCCTTACTGTGCTCACTGAAACCTCAGTGCCTGTTGCCTCAGAGTCTTGCTGCAGGTCTTTTGCAGACACTCAAGGGCTTTTTTTTTCCACAACCTGCCTTCTCAGAAATCTGGTTGCAACCATTGATAGCTTCCTTTCACTGCCCTATCCAGGTATTTCATGCATTTTTTTTGCCCCCAGCCAGTTCAGGTATTTCATGTGTTCCAGCTCAAGCACACCTGGTGCAACTAATGAAGCCCTTCATTATTATATACATTTTGTCATATCGCATATATATATACACCCACATACATACAGTTTTTTTAAAATATATCTGTAATGCTAACAAAAGTCTCGGACAGACACACACAGCATAATCCTTAGATAGGCCAGAAAATGAACCTTGTGTTCCTGAATATAACTGTTGATGTAGCATCTCTGTATGACAAGAAGGAAGGAAGCTATTTAAGAAAAACTATTTCTGACATTCTTGACCTTGACCCTGTTTGAATCAATTCCAAAATCGAATTAGTTCTCTTGCCGGTTACAATGATAATCCCATAGAAATTCAACAAACATTCAATGTCCTGTTCTTAAGATATTATGTTAATGAAAATCTTGGACAGACGCACAGACAGAGAGATGAACGGCTAGACAGGCAGACAACCCGAAAAGATAATTCCTCCACCACCTACTGTCTGCTCTGCTAGATCTTCTGACCAATCAGAATCAAGAGCTCATCAGCAACATTATAAATAGATTTAACAGTTGATCAGCTGCTTTGTGTGGATTCATTCAAATGTTATAAAAATAAAGATGATGCTCTCAAAAAAACAAAACGTACGCCAACAATTTGTGATCTTGATATATCAGATATTTTATCATATCACACAGAATGCTTCTAGAGCCTCTGCTTTCTGGTATATAAGGCACTAGATCCCTACAACTGAAGTATCTATATATTAAAAATAATAATAATAATAATAATAATATTTTTTTTTAAAAATTAGGAAAAAGAGTAGTGCTGAAACTTGTCAGTTAGTCTGCAGTTTTGCTTGACCTCAACTTCCATTTGACTAATGTCAAGGACATCAATATTCAGTGTCCTATGATCTGTAGTCTGCCCATATCCTAGTGTTTTCATGGTCTTTTCTTCCACTGCCTAAAAACCTAGCTAGATAATTAGGTGCACTTAAGCACTGCATTTCTTTCACATGGCTTCACTGAAAGGATGTCATGGTTCCTTACCAGTCTTCATGGCTTTTCTTCCAGCTATGTAGTGAGGATGGTTAAAATCAGACACCCAGGCCTTGGCTCCATGGCCCAGTTGCACATTTATTTTGTTGGGGCTCTCCAGCTCGGCAAACTTCGTATTGAGGTGGGAGACGACCTAAGAATCAAGCACATCATGTCATTCCAGTAAGATCTCTTAAGAATAATCAGTGTACAAAACAGGAGTCTTTCTTCTCCTCAGACTGGAAGTGGAACTTTTGGTTTTGAATGGCAAGTTTTGACTGGTTCTGAATGGCAAGACAAATAAGTAGTTGCTTTACTGCCAAATAGTAATTTGCTTTCATTTAGTCTGGGTGGCGGCATGTGTTGGCTTGTTACCGTTACTATTACACACGCTTAGCTAATTTAAGTTCATTTTAGTTTTAATATTTTTGCTCTCCACTGTCTAGTTATTTTTGAGAGCATGCACAGATATAGGAAATATCTTCTCGCAATACTGTGATGTGTCTTTGATTCCCCAATAACAAGAAATAAAACACTGAGACCTTCTTTCACAGGAAATCAATCAACGACAAGCTGGTGTGACTGTTACTACCCTCCCTAAAGCGGATTATTTTCCACTAACAGAATGTCCTGAAGTGTTTTATTTCTCTCATATAATAGCAATTTGCCAATAATTACAATGTATTTATTTATGAATGACACATCGTACTTTTTATACGTTTATAGTTACATGTAATGTAAATGTACATTTCCCTTCACCAAGGAAATAATTCTGCGATCATCCACTTCAGTTGTCTTCCAGGCCTTTTGGTGTTGCTGAACTCATCAGTACATTACTAATTTTAAAGAATGTACTAAATTGTTGATTTGACCACTCGTAAAGTTTCTGCGATCTCTCCGATAGGACTATTTGTTTGTTTTTAGTCTAATGAAGGCCTCCTTCACTTGCATCAACACCTCTTTGGACTGCATATTGAGAGTTCCCATGAACAGCTACCAAATGCAAATTCAAATCACTTGGAATGAACTCCAGACCTTTTATCTCCTTAATTTGTCATGAAGTAATGAAACAGGCCACACCTGGTTATGAAACTGCTTCATTTCAAATCCATTGTGGTGGTTTACAGAGGCAAAATTATGAAAATTGTGTCACTGTCCAAATACTTATGGACTTGACAGTAAATTTAATAACTATGGAAATAACAGCATCAAATTTAACAGGTTTAAAGATTAAGCACTATATACTTCCTGGCCCAATACTAATCAAATCTGTCCATGTAAATTTTAATTTTATAAATGCAAACTTCTCAAAGCTGTAAAAGTGAACCATCAGAACAAAAAGCCTCCTCACCTGTTCCTCCACCACTTTGGGGTCCATGTCAGGCACCAGGCGGATGGAGAACTTGCCAATGACTTTGCGTGGGATGACCGTTTTGGCTCCGCTGGCAGAGAACGCGCCCTCAATGCCATGCAGTGAAAGAGATGGGTATCTCCAACGGTGCATCAACACTTGCTCCTACACAAGAAAGATAAACTGTATTATTAAACTGAAAATAAACAAACAGATGTACCTAGCAGTTTGCAAATAATGAAAATTTTTTTTTAAAAAATCCACAGTCCAATACTAAACTCAAAATATTAAGATCTTATAAAATGACAAAATTTCATGGCTGTCATTGCCAAATGTGTTATATATATATTTTTTTAAAGTGGCAGACAATACATTTTTAAAAGCTGTACAAAATATACAGTCTCTCTAATAGATTAATATTAAAATCTAAAGAATGACTTAAAATACAAACAGTTTTGGCATGCATGTCAGGTTATGATTAAATGGAATTTATAAGTATGTAAGCTTAATAAAGATATCCTAACTACCGGAAAATACATAAGAAGCCCAAATAGTAGGTTACTATTAGTGTGTGAATACATGTGTTAGTGAATTGATCAAATTATTTTAAAATGCTAATATATTTGACTTTTTTCCCCCCCACTTTGTGGTGCTCATTGGTGAACCATCCTATCTTTAGTTTACTGATGCTTGCCATGTTTTCGTTCGTAGTGCCAGGCTAGCACAGGCTACCTACAAAACATCTATGAAACCAACAATCTGATCACAAATTGGACGTTTTTTCCACTAGAAAAAAAATTGTGGTGGGAAGTGCTTGTGTATAGAATACAACTGTGCAGTGCATCACTGTCTACTAGCGTCAGAATAATTCTAAAGAAACTATTTTTCTTTTCGCAACTTCTGCCAACAATTTTAAAAGAATGAAGTATGGAAACAAGCTCATAGCAGTTCAAGCTCATAGCATATAGGAGCAGAGTTAGTATCACAGATGGTTTCAGGAATGGAGTAAGAATGAATATGTGGAACCAAAAACAATGGGGATGAAAAAGAAAAATGATACCACTCTCAAAATACTATACAATTCTCATTTGCATAAAGTTGAACTTGATGCAAATTTGTTGTACATATGGATAGCTGTTTCACAGTTGTGCAGGAAAACAGCAGACCTGCAAACAGTGTATAATAGTTAGTTCACAACACATACAGGACAGAGACTGAAAAGCATACCTTACTGTTGTGCAGTAGACGTTGGGCTCCCACGTCTCTGGTGTACTCTTCCAGGTCAAACTCGATCTTCTCATAAAGCTTTCTTTCCTCATCAGTGAGCGTAGCAACATTGTTATACATCCCTGGCACCAGGATCTTTCCCTTATTATCCACCAACGAGCCTGAAACCCAAACAAAGCCACACAAAACTCTTACAAACCACATACCAGTCACGAAGGCTGTGCTGAATCCAAAGACTATACTAGTGTTGCATAAAATAATGAAATTCAAAACGGTTGCTGTTATAGCCTCATATTACATTTCACTGATGGGGCTTGATTTTTTGTTTTGTTTTGTATGTAGAATTTCCCAGTTTAATGACACAGACTAAGTTCCCAAACTTTTTCGGCAAGCGACTCCAAATGGACATTATATATTTTCTGTCCAGTCTACTGGAAAGTGTTGTGCTGTTATAGGAAACTAATTCTTCTTTGCAGATAACAGCTGCTCTAACTCACCCATGAGAGTGATCAGGTCTGTCATGGCTTCATGGACGGAGCCTCCGAACACTCCAGAATGCAGATCCTTATCAGAGCATTCCACCTATTTAACAAATGCACTGCAATGAGGCACAAATCCCTGAACTAACTTCCATATAGGCAAAGCCAGACCAAAAAAAAGTCTTTTTCTTACTCACATGGAAATCTGAAGAAAAAGCAGTGAATTGTCAAATAAACCACAAAGTACACTGAAAGTAGAGATCTCTTCCTTACCTCTAAAAAGAAGTAGCAGATTCCTCTCAGGCCGTACGTAATGCAGGGCTTGGTCTTGCCCAGCCAGTAGTTGTCCGAGATGCAAACATAGTCTACATCCTTAAAGAATGTGTCTTTGTGAGAGAACACCAAATCATCCAAACCAACAGAGCCGGACTCTTCCATTCCCTCGAAGCAGAACTTGATGTTGATAGGCAGCTCCTGCAGCACAAAAAATAAAAAAAATAAAAAAACACAGTAGCTAGTGTTTAATATTCATCTTATTTTTATTGCAGTACTCCAACATTACTTTTAACTTGTTTTAATTATTCTAATTTGATTTTTTTTTTTTTTTAAACACATTGTATTATTTTAATCTTTCTATAACTGATTTATTTCATTATTATTACTTTTTGCCTATATTACCATGTTAATTTTGTATTATTTTACTTTTACTTCTTATTTTTATATTATTTTAATTCTTATAATTTTATGTTACACACTGTCTTATTATACTTTATTTTAGATTGTTATTTTCTTCTTTCTGTACTTACTTGAAATAAATATAATCATATTTTATTTTGACTACCATTTGTTTCTTTATTTTTCTGTTTTTATTGCATCTTAAATGAGAGATGCTACATAAATAAATATATTATTAGTAGTAGTAGTAATAATATTCAGGACAGCAGTTTATTATTTTTCAAAAGTTTTGTATTGCTGTTATGGATTTTTGAGCACATAAGGCAATATCGTGGAGGCGTTTTAGCGCCTCACAGCCCCGTTCATGTCTGAGCTCTGGTTATTGTCTCTACAGCATTTCCTTCCCCTCCCAGTGGGTTTCCTCAGGGTTCTTGAGTTTCCTCCCACAAAAACAAGTCAGTAGGTAAACTGGCCAAGATCAGTTACCACTAGGTGTGAATGAGTGTGTGCGCTTGGGGCTCTGCGATGGACTATCATCCCATCCATGGTGTATTCCTGCCTCCTGCCTATTGTTCTCGAGATAAGGTACGCATCCACCATGTCCCTGACCAGGATAAAGTGGTCACTGAAGGCAAGTGTGTGTGTGCGGTAATATAATTGGGCCTTTTCCATATTATACTGATAAAGATGCATATCTCCCAATGTGTGTGCATCTTCCAATACTTGATCATGACATCCACACAATAACCCAAGATGTCAGGTGGTCTGGGAAAACCCATCATGTCAATGTGGCAGAATTCTGAATTCTAGGTCAAATTTCACACAGTTACCTTACACAAAATATCAGAGGCATGGTGACGTGCAATAGATATATTGTCAGTAAACATACCACATATTCACGGCATACATCAGTGGATGTATTGGAATTGGAAAATATGTCAAACACTGACCCTCAGATTGAATATAATTCATGGGAAAAACTATGAACATGTTGATTTTATTTATCAGGTACACACATCTGACTGGCATTTAAGTTGATAAGGACTGTGTGTGAGAATGATTTGTTTCTAGTTCAGAGCTTACGGTGAGAATGCAAAGCTAGTACTTCTTGTACTATAACGCCAACTACTTTGAACAAAGTTCACACTACAAACTTTGGAGTCAGTTACATTAGTGATCTTTAATATTTGAACTGAATACCCAGTGATACAGTGAACCTCAGTCAAGGGTAACAGGTTTATTATAGGTTGATGATTTTGAAAGACTTGTTTTATTGTCTTTGGTATCTAACAAAGTGCTAAAGGCTTGCCTAGACCATCAAATAAAATGCAGTGCCAATAAGCAGCAACATAAATGAACTTGGTTTACTTTTAACAAGGAAAACCAGTCTGTTGATTTTTAATGCAATTATTTAATCTAGAACAAAAAGAGAGGTTTTTAATCTAGGGAAAAAATGTCATTGTAATTTTGTGAAAGGCACAAAATTACACTTTACGCTAATGTAGTTAGAAAGCAATTCAATAAAAGGTGATAAATGTGTGTACCTGTCCTATCTTCTGAAACGCCTCGATGACGTTAAACCAGGCGAGCACAGGGCCTTTGTCATCTGTAGATCCACGCCCATAAAGTTTTCCTGCATGAGAGCAAGTATTTAATGTCACAGCATATATAAAGCAATGAAGAATGTAAAACCACTTAAATATTTGCAGCATGTTTTTTTAATGCCTTGCCCAATCAAAGAAATTCTCGCTTTTAAAAGAAGTACAAAAGTTTTATTCTACAGCGCTGTTAAATTCTCTATTCTGATTGGACCGAAGGTGTTGATTAATCTTCTATAAAAGTAGCTTCTATAATAGTAGCTATGGCAATAGTTCTGGCTGCAAAACATCACATGACAGGTTTGTATAAATGAGCTCGATCTAATACATTTTTGTTTCTATAGTAACAATTCATTCACTAAGTATTGTATGGCAGATGCTCCACATAAACAGATTTTTTTTTTTTTTTTAAAGGCCTGTGAAATTGCTGATGTGGTGAAGTTTTCTGTGAAAAGACATAAGTCTTCAGGATGTTCCACAACATTAGATTTAACAATAAATGGATAAAATGTACCACATGTCCTTCACTAAATAAACAATGTAACCATTGACAAATCACTGTGGTACAAAAGGAATAAAAACATTGGGCTGCACTGTTATATAAAAACATTCGACTTCAGTGTAGTAACAGTAACTGTGTAAACAAACAGCAAATCTAATAACTGAAAAAACAATAAGCCTGTTGTGCAATTTTAGAGCCGTCACAAGATGTGTTTCCTCACTATAATCACAAGAGTAAAAGGGAAACCACTGCGACGGGTTTATTAGTCCGCAGTCAGCAGAAGACAGACCTGTCACAAGACTACTGACTCTCATTAGGAAGAAAAATAAAAATGTCTAGTCAGGGTCACTTGTTGGATTTTGGATCATCAGCTTTACATTAGATCATCAGCAGAAATGTCCAGCTCCACAGCCACTTATTACTGTTAATGCAAAGTCCTGAACTAACATTTTAGTGACCTTAAAATGTCTCAAAAACTTCAAAGCTTTAAAATCCTGGATTCTTTCAAATATAAAGTATGGCTATTGTCCAGATTTAAAAAAAAAAAAAAAAAAAAAAAAAAACACACACACACCACAACATCTAAAAAAAATAAATTTGAATGTCGTGGAAAAGTTTATTTTCTTCCATAATTTAATTCAAAAAGTGGAACTTTAATATACTATAGATTCATTACACAAAGTTAAATATTTCAAACCTTTTTTGTTTGTTTTAATTTTGCTGATTATGGCTTACAGCAGGAAAGTTCCACTTTTTTGAATTAAATTGCAGGGGAAAAATTTACACTTTTCCACGACATTCTAATTTTTTGAGATGCACCTGTATGTGCTTTACATCAAGGTTCCAAAATTATTTACTGAATTAGTTAACATTAACAAACCATAAACTTCAGCTTTGTAATGTTAACACATGTATGAATTGACAATTGTTTAAATGTTGAAGAAATGGACCTGCAGTTACTAAATGTATTGAATATTTGACTAAAATAAGATCATATAAGTTAGCAAAAAATAAATAAATAAAAGTCACAGCAGGTTCCTAAATGATGATAACTTTCTGAACTAAATTTTAAGACTCGCTTTTAGCCTCAGGTATGAAATATGTTCATTAATGTGTTGATTCATATTGTCACTGTGGGCTTCATGTTACATATGGATGGTATGAACATTTGGGGCAGTGGAAGCGCTGTGGTTAAGATGTTGGACTACTGATCGGAAGGCCACAAGTTCAAGTCTTGAGTGAAAATTCAGTTCTGCATACCGTCTCTCTCCACCAGAGTGAAGGGCTCAGAGTCCCAACCATCCTCAATATGCGCAGGCTGGACATCCAGGTGTCCATAGATACACACGGTCTTCTTGCCTGGGTCTGAGCCTAGACTGCCCAGGATTATAGGAGGAAGAGGAATCTCTTCACCAGATGGCAGCTAAGACAACCACAAACAGGAGGACCATTAGTGTATCAAAACCCACCAGAAACTTAAAAGCATTTTTATTTATTTATTTTTTTTAAATCTATACTGTTTTGATCACAGATAATAAAAGTAGGGAGTCATTCATCCACAGTACACCAAATCTACAGATCTCTCCAAGTTTGAACATGCAAAACAAGTTCCCTCAAGCAGGAAAAGAAACCCCACCTTCTCTTTTCCGATGTCTACCAACTCTGCCGTGCCTCCCAGCCTCTCTATGTCGTTCACTGCCATCTCCATCATTTTCTTGATCTCTCCACGTTTCTCAGGCCAGGCTGAGACACTCTGCACGGCCACCCACTCAGCCAGGCGCTGCGTTACACAAAACCACTTGTAGTTAAAGAGACAGGTTCAGTAAATGGAAACAAATAATATTTGCATGAAAACTGCGCTCAGCCTTCAAGAAATCTATTTTGCCTTGGACCGTTTTCCATGCCCCGTGGGTATAAATATGAGTTTGTACATATGTTAAAACTCTGCACACTATTTATCAAGTATGACTAACTATTTTGGGAGTTTGCCAGTTTGTATTCAGGTCTGAATGCATAACCTGTATAACCAGTGCACTTCTGAAATCTTTCAATCTTTCTATGTTAGCACCCCCCTACCTCAACACTCTCCTTGAGGTTTACGTTCCCTCACACAACCTGTGATCAGTTAATGACCAACTCCCACAGTGCCTACTCAGCGAGGCAACTCAGAACTGACTGTCCCTCAGTGGTAGAATGAGCTTCCAACCTCAACCCGGACTGCAGAATCTGTTACTATCTTCAAAAAATGGCTAAACACCCACCTCTTCCGTGAACACTTAACTAACACCTAACTTGCCCCTCCCCCCTTATACATTTTAAACTAAATTAATTAATGAATTAATTAAAAATAAAAACTTTCTGCACTTACACTGGCTTTTACACCTCTACTCTGTGCACTATGCTTCTCTAGAACACAATTAAAATCATGTATAGTAGCACTACTTGTATTGTTGTTCGCTTCATATATAGCTTTGCTTGTATTTCCTCTAGGGATGTGACTGTGAGGAAATTTTCCCACCAGTTAATCGACATGTGACAACACCGGTAATACTGGTATCACCGGGGGGCAGGGGAGGGTGGGACAGGCTTTTGGCATGCCCGTGCAGCCTGCCACCCCACATACACTTTAGAAATTAGTGTCAATTCTGGGGCGGCAGCTGCTTGAATGGTGTGGTCATTATTATTCTTAATGAAAAACCCAACTACAGAACAGTAAAATGACAAAACTCACTTATATTAAACATAGAACTTTTGAAACCAAATCTTCCGCCATCGTCTTGTCAGTCAGCTCCTCTCACTCTCTCTCGTGCTAAATAAAATCTGACTCCTGCTGATCTGTGCCGAGACTCCGACTCATTCGGCTCATGCTGAATCGAGCAGACGCGTTCAGTTTTTAATCGTACCGTCCGTTCTCTAACTGAACTAAATGAATTTTATTACTAGGCTAAACGACGTTGGGAGCGGTGCCGCGGTGGGAAAGTGATGTAATCGGTGTGCGTCCAAACGCCGTGCAACACCAGTGACACCGTCTATCGCAGCAAGCCTAATTTCCTCATCTGTAAGTCACTTTTGATAAATGAATAAATGTAAACATTATATTGTAATGTCACTTATCCCTACAACATGGAGAGAAGTACTATAAAAGGGACTGAAATGAAAATTCTAATAAAAAGATACAAGAAACACAAAAAAACCTGATTAAAATGGAACAATTAAACAAGTACCATTCTTCATTTTGTTTCATTAAAAACAAGAATTAAAGAAGGATACAAGCTCAATTAAACTAGATTCAGTCCCTAAACCAGATGGATTTGATGCACACATTAATCTCCATGCATCACTTATATTCAGTAATCAGCAGATTTCATGGGAACTTTTAAAGAGAGAATAGACTAATGTTTACCTGAACGTATTCGTCCTGGTGTTCGTCCACATAGTTGAAGAGCGTTGGAAGGTAAGACATTGTGCTGTAACGCTGCAGTCTTGATGCAGGAATGCCAAGTGATTCTCCTTTAAAGTACATAGACTTTGTATTACAGAATCGGACTTTATAACTTCTGACAACGCCACCTCATTATCAAAGCTGCAGGGTTAAAGGTTTGCACTATAAGTTCACATTAGTTCAGAGAAGGTTGTTAATATCTGGTTTCACTGCTGCTAAACAAAACACAATATTACTGAAATGGTATCAGCTACTGGAGAAATATAGCCCAAGCTTTAAAAGAATAATTTAAGTTGAAGATTTATCAATCTGTGATAATTCGCTGCCATGGTTTATTTGTCTGTTCCTTTTCATTTTCCTTAAAGTATTATTTACCATATTTATGCATGCCCCCCACCCACGCTTTAAAAAAAAAAAAAAAAAAAAAAGCTTTGTAGTCCATTATAAATCATCTCAAAAAAAAATTATAAATCACAAAAAAAGATAACTTTGCACAAAATCCGGGAACGACGATTACTCATTAATCATCCAAAGAGCTGATCTTATTATCAACACTAGAAATACAACACAGCAATCAAAACTTGACCAGAGTAACCAACAGTATATTGGTACAATGTTACAAGGAATTAATGCTACAGTATAAACAACGGCGCGTGCCATTTGTATCCAAATAGAAACATAACATTAAAAACTATTTCAAAGATAAATAATTATTCAATTACAATCAATTAGACTAAATTACTGCGTGTATAAACATGCGTATTACCAGGACAAACCACTCCTTCCAACACTCAATCTGAAGAAATGAGTATGCTTTTTTTCTCGCCTTTACATTTCCGTTTTATCAGCTCTCCAAAGACATCCAATCAAATCTCGCCATTCCTGTTTAGGTTGAAATTGACACTTTCGTGGACCAATTAGATTTCGTCTGAAGACCATTGGCTATCATATCACATGATAAGCGAAACCGATAATGCTTAAATCATCAACAATTGCGAGAAAGTCATACGGCAGTTTTCTGAAGGACATAATCAATGATGACTTTAGTTACGTTATTAATTTCTTAATCAAACATTTAGTAATAAATTATAGTTTTTAAAGCTCGCAAGTTATATGCAGCTACACTTCACAAATAAAATAGGTGTTTTTGACTTTTAATTTGTTCTCCCAGTTCTAGAAATCCGTCTGTGCGTGATGAAAAGCACTCGGAGCTGAGTATGCATCGCTGCAGCCCGGAGACCTCCAAATGGGGGGTGCTTACGCGGCAAGTAGGCGGAACTTCGCGAAAATCCAGGAAGTAGCGACAACTAGTGAAAAACACCTGCTGTGTCTGAAACCGCTCACTCGTTCACTGTTACCTATATAGCAAATGACATTTGAGACCACTATATGGGGAAGAAGTGAAGGAAAATGAGTGAGTGAATTCGGACGCTGATAATGAGTCACAGAGGACTCTGTCGCGGATATTGTTGTTATTGTATCGTAAAACAGTATAGTTTATTGTATTAGTTGATAACGAAAACAAAAACTGCTTGCCATGTTTATTTACTATTAGACTTATTTATTATATGCCTATTTAATAAATAAATCTATTATTTAAAAATAAAAAGAATATAAACACTACTGTCTGTCACTTTTATTTTATTGTTTTATTTATTTTTAAGTAGAAAAGAACTATTTTCGCTGGGTTTCATTTTCGAGGGGTTTTCTGTCTGTCCTCAGACTCCTTAGGTAAACCTGTAAACGGTAAAATATACTCCGTCTGGTTAGTTTTAGTTTTGGCGAAAATTCTTTCTCCCGAGGAAAAGAAAAAGGCGGATTTCAGAAAGGATACCAACATTAAGGCGTGCTTTGTTAGCTCGAAGATGCCACCTATCGGTAAGAAGACATTAGACAATATACATTCAGCTGTTAACTAAATAGCTGACGATTAGATCCTTCCAACTCTTGTAAGAAACAAATGCAACTATATATCTATATTTTCCCCAATCTGTCCCTAAATTAATTAAAAAGTTGTCAATACATTACTTTCTAATACATATGTGAATACTGTACTGTGAATGTGTGAACAATCCACCAAATTATCATTTGATGTGTACAGTTGGTCATTTAAAAGTTAAATCGCAAACTAAGCGGCTAAAAATAAATACTGCATTTAAATACTACAGATTAAATACTCAATGATCTGTATCATTTCGCTTTGAAATATCTCTATACAGATGTATTTAATTAATAAAAAAAATTGCCACTTCTGATCTTCCTGTCCGCCATGTTTATTATTCTCTGGCGGTCTATCAATGTCTCGCGTTGGATTATGGGAAATACTGCGTTGGCGGGTGTACATTGGATGTACACTCGAAATCAGAGTGCATTGTGGGTATAATGAGTGAATGAAAGTAGGGAATGAAGTCGTTCACTCAGAATTCGGACACTACTACAAAATGGCCGACACCCTATATAGTACACTATATAGGAGATAGGGAGCTTTTTCTTGTAGTTCTAATTTAATTTCTTACCGCTTTGTCGTTATTGTATGCCGGATTGTTTCAAAACCTCGACACAATACAGCACATTTGCTTCAACTGCTTCAGTGTTCCACGAAGCCTCGCTCTACCCACCACGAAAAACTGCAAGATTACTCATTTAACTCCGTCAAGCCGCTGTATTGCCTCTGGGAAAAAAAAAAAAAAAAACCCGACAGCTTAGTTTACATGACAGACACTACAGTAACCAATCAAAGTCCTGTGGAGGTTTGTACATGGAGCTAAAGTCCCACCCATTTGGAGCTGGATCCGCCCTCCGTTTATACCTGTCTCACAGTACACACAGCCTGATGTCTAATGCAGAAAAGTCACTGAAGGTGGTCCACTTTTAAATGATCCTTTGACTATGGCTCAGAAATGCAGCCCACATTCCAAGAGTTTTCAAGGGTACAACTGGTGTAACGTTCGTGATGGTCAGTATCTCACAATTATCTGCACCTGCCTGAAATGGGAAGAAATGGCAAATATGAAAAATGCTATTCAATTCATGTTAAAATGCAAGTTGCACATCTTGAATCCTATGGACATGTTATTTCTAAAACAGGGTATTTGCAAGTATACTGATGTTAGGTTTGATACTTTTTAGGACTATATGTTAAATCTGCCAAATATAAAACACGTGTCTATGTATGTTCTACTGGAAGAAACATACAGAATTATTTCTGTAAGAATATTTGTAAACATTGAAAAGTCCATGTAGATATAAGACAACTGAATGGTTATTAATAAGAACATTTAAGAAGACCATTTGAAATGATAAGACTTTTATTTAGTACCAGCCTACTTGTAGGGTGCTTCTCAATACTCTAACTGATGATTCCTTGCTCCTCCATCCTCCAGCCTGTGACCCGGAAATTGATCGACATCCAGCATCTTGAAGGACATCTCAATTCTCTAATTACACCGCGAGGTGGCAAGGAACGAGGAGTGAGGAAGCTTCCAGAGGAGCTAGGAGCAAGGATACATGTGTCTCCTATGCGGAAGTGTTTCTTTTCGAAAAACCTGACACAAAATAAATTCCCCTCCTCCTTTACATCTGCCACGATCTCAAACAAAAAGTCATTTGATGATGTGATGGAATTTTGTGTGAAATATAATGAAATAATACTAATACACTTACAATGAGTATTGTAATTAATTGATCCTTGCATGTTTGCATACACAAAGCTGCACAAAAGATGCGATAATTTATGTATTGTTCATTAATTCATTGTTGAATATTGCAGACATTTCACATACTATCAGTGCATTTTGCTTTATTAAGAATGATATTAACTAAGCTCAAACAACATAACAGCACATCAGATTCAATTCCTCTCTCCTTGCATCTCATCCTTGAATCCTTCCGTCGCATCCTAAGGGGGTGGAGCTAAGATGCAAGGAAAGGAAACAAGGGAAGGAAATGAGGATGCACAAATAAGAAATAAGAAGCACCCTTAGACATTTATCTTCTGGTCCTAGTCAGGGTTGCAGTGAATCCTGCTCCCGGATGAGAATTTAGAGCTGCCAATCAACATAAGAGTTTGTTTTTGGGAGGTGGAAGGAAACCCAATCACCACAATGT
>JANDJT010000141.1:154049-186325 GCA_024331685.1 Stegophilus panzeri | reverse complement strand
TGCAGCCTAGACTTTGTGGTCCTGGTACTGAAAGCTTTTGCTTGTATACTTATAATTAGTTAAATTCCATACTTTTATTGGAATTAGAACAAGTTCAGTATACATATAAATAATATTTTAAATGCATAGGTTGTAACAAAAGCTACCTAGCAGTTATAATGGTACACAAATAGCACACTACTGCCCCCTGGACGTTCAAAAAACAAACTTGTTGAAATGCAGCTGTCTGGTTTTGTTTTCTTTACAAGGTGTCCAAAGAATTCAGATCCATTCTGAATTAATAACCCTTTTAACCTGTGGATATTAAAATTATACTTGGGTAAAAAATTGTTTATCATGATAAAGAATGAAAAAGATAAAATGTAAGTTAAATATACAATATAGTTTACAAGAGGAAACTATAGTTTACAATATTAGCAAACATGAGTAAATACACAGTGCTTTAAAATGAAAGAAGAAAGCTATGCAAATGCTACTTTTTAAATAAAATAATACTACATCTTATTTGACCTTCATTAAATGATACTAGTGTAGAATAAATGAAATCACTTAAAAACAAGAGACTGTATACATGAGTCAATTACAAGTTCCATATGGCTTTGTATTAAAAGTCCATTCATGACATATAGCAAGAGGCAAAAATAGTCCTTTAAGTACTGGATTAATCAGAGGGGTCCAGAAAAGTGTCCAGAATCACAAATGAATTCACTTTTTGATAAACTGATCCTGGTTTTTAAACAATAATCAGGTGTAGCTCCTATTTAGCTGGAATAAAATCCTGTAGACACACCAGCCCTTTGTGGAGAAGTTTGGAGACCACTTGGATAACCAAATACTGATAACATTACTTCAGCACAGTAGGCAGTGAGAGGAGAAAAAAACAAAAACTATTTATATAAACATTTTAATAGCCCTTCATGATATCATTAGATGAATCTTCTATTATAAGAAAGATTCTTATTCAGTCATTTCTTCACTTTTTTGTTGTTAGTTCACTCTGAGCTCAAGGTATAAAATAAATAGAAAATTATAGAAAATGTTCACTAATATTCAAAGTGACTTGGTATATAAAAGCACTCCGTGACCTTGTGCCTGCTCTTGCAGTAATACAGTCAAGCCAATCTGCTGCTTCCAGAATCATACAAGAATCCCATAATTCACTCTTTTATATTATTCCACTTTCCAGATAGCGATCTTTCCATCCTGGCCAGCAGCACCGCTGAGGATGTATCGGTCCTCGGCTGAACACAGAGTCTGAACAGCATCCGAATGAGCCAGCAGCTCCTTCTCCACTAGGAGGCGCTCAGTGTCCACCACGTAGATCTTTCCACGAGCTTTTCCCCCACTGCTACTGTAGCCTCCTACCCAGATCTGATCGAGAGACAGGAGAGGAAAGCTTTCATATTCCATAACTTTTGGCCTTTTGCACAATGATCTAGTAAATTTTATTACTGAAATCATTTAAAACTGTTTTATTGCTTCAGCAAGCACTTTATCCTGGTCAGGGTCACTGTGGATCTGGGGTCTATTCCAGCAACATGAGTGGGTATGAGGTGCAAATACACCCTGGATGGATCTCCATTACATTACATGGCACCATGCACACACCATGCACACACCTAGGGACAACTTAAAGTCACCACAATGGACATGTTTTTAGAAAGAGGGTGGAAACCTACACAGACAGGAAACCATGCAAAACACTGCACAGACAGTAACCAAAGCTCAGAATTGAATCATATAAATAAATATATACATTACATCACCAATCTTCCTCCCAGCACAGAGTTGATGCAAGTTAAGCAAGTTACATAAATGCACATACAGGTGAATATTCAAAATTAGAATACCATGGAAAAGTAACAATTTTTCCGTAATTTAATTCAAAAAGTGGAACTTTCATATATTCTACATTCATTACACAAAGTGAAATATTTCAAGCCTTTTTTTGCTTTAATCTTGATTATGGCTTACAGCTCATGGAAATAAAAATGTATAATACAGAATACAGGTCAAGGGGAGCCTGGAGCCTATACCATGGGGACAAGGCAGGGGGACACCCTAGACGGGATGCCAACCCATTGCAGGGCATAATCACACACACACACACACACACACACACACACACACACACACAAAATTTACAGATGCCAATCAGCCTACAACACATATTTTTGGACTGGGGGAGGAAACCAGAGTACCCAAAGGAAACCCCCGAAGCACAGGGAGAACATGCAAACATGCAACCCTGACAGTGTGAGGCAAACATGCTCACTCAATTCAATCGTTTTGACTGGAATTTTATCAGGACAACATAACTTATTTCTTACACTGAAATGATCACTCAACAAAGAAATGTCCTTGCTATAAACCCTGCAAAACCCAAACCCTTACCATCCCCATACAACTGAGTTAAGACGGGGGAAAACATTTGAATAAAAAACAAACAAACAAATAAATAAATAAAACACAGATGTCCAGATTATCATCTACTAAATGACATTCAGTGTTAAATATTATCAGAGTCAAGATCAGGGGAGCAGAGCAAAGCTTTAATAAAACTCATAATTTTATAGCCTTACAGACAACCAAAATTATCTAAGACTTCAAGAATCAGAGGAATAAAGTAGCAATGGTTAGAGGCAAAGAGTAATAAATCATCAACATAAAGGGAGAGTTTATGCATTAATCCAAAATGAGAGATACCTTCAAAGGCCTCAAGCTTGCGAAGCCAAATGGCTAGTGGTTCTATGGCTAAATTAAAGCGCAGAGGGGAAAGGGGGCATCCTTGTTGTGTCCCTCGGTGTAGAGGAAAGGAGGGAGATTGCATGCCATTTGTACACACCAAGGCAACTGGTGAGGTATAAAGAAGCCGTAACCAAGAAATAAAATTAGACCCTAACCCAAATCTCTCTAAAACAGTAAATAAGTAGTCCCACTCAACTCGATCAGCATCTGAAGATATAAAGACTTCTGGAGATGTATAGAAGGGGGAGTACAGAATATCGAGAAGCCTCCTAGTATTAAAACAGGAATGTCATCCTGGACAGAAGTCTGTTTGGTCTTGTGAAATTAGGGATGGTAAAACCTTCTGAAGGCAGATGCTCAGAATTTTGGATAGGATTTTAAAGTTGACGTTGAACAGGGAAATTGGTCGGTAACTTCCACATAGCGTAGGGTCTTTGTCTTTTTTAAGAATGAGGGAAATGGAGGCTTCAGTAAGAGTTGGAAGATTTTCAACTTTAAAAGAATCATTGTATACAGCTGCTAATATAGGAGATAGGCAGGATTTAAATGCTTCTAAAAATTCTGTTGTAAAGCCACCTGGACCTGGAGATTTGTTGGATTGCATGGATCTAAATCGCATCCAATATTTCTAATTCAGTAATGGGGCAACCTAGATTCTCTGTGAGACTTGCCTCAAGAATGGGGAAATCCAGCTTGCTGAGAAGATCAAAATTTGCATGAGTATTATTAGAAGGAGTTCCCTGATGTGTAAAGGTCAGGATAATAATCAGCAAAGGAAGCGTTAATATCCACTTGATCGAGCATTAGTTCCCCAGTTGGAGATCTAATGCATGAGATCCACCTGGAGGTGCTAGACGTTTCCCGACTTTATCACCGTGCTCAAAGAAATGCTGTCTACTTTGTAAAAGCTGTCTAGTAATCACAGCTGTCCTTAGAATATCATGTTCCACCTACTTCTATGTTGTTAACAATCTCTTGCAGTAGCAGGAAAGAGTTGTTGAGAACAGTCCAATCACACAAGGTCAAAAAATATAAAAACAATATTGATTCACTAACAACAAAAGTGGGCGTGTCTGGAGCGCAATGAGCTGCAACCCGAGGACAATCCGAAGCAAGCCAATTAGAGCGCAACCTCAAGTCACCTGCTTTTCAGAGGTTTAAAGACCTACATACACACTCATTTGGCCGGTGTCCTATCATTTCATCCTACCAGTCAGATTGTCCTACCAGGGCTTACCGCACATGCGCACATCAATACTGTGTCATTTTTGTCACGCTGAACAACATGCCCATAATCTTTTACTACTTGTGCGTGGATTTGCACTACCTATTTATTTTATATTGGTAGGACAATCTGATAGGGTATTTTGCACTGTCAAATCATCCTGCCATTGCCCAATAAGAATCTTCGGCAAAGTTACACTGAATTATTTTACGTCGTCACAGACGCGAAGCAGAAACCCGCAGTAGGATTTTTCGATGTGGTAGGATGGATCGATAGATATAGCTATAATTTTGCTCTACGGTACAAAAAATCTGACAAGTTAGGACAAATCGACAGAACACCGGCACCCTGCACAAAATACAATTTAGATTTTTTGGATTTTTTAATAAATGCTAACATGACTACCAGGCGAATAGTACGACTAAATAATTTGATTTCTTAATTATTTTGCGAAATATATTTAACTTGTGTCTAACATGTTTAAGTAGCCTTCTTCTCTGGATAACTTGAAGGGGCGACGCCTACTGAACAGCCGCCACTGTTGGGTGTTCAAAAATATTTTCTGGCAGTGCATAGACAAACGCAGAGTGCACTCAGTCTAAACTGATGCAGGTCTGAAAACAGGTGTGTGTGTGTGTATATGAGAGAGAGAGAGAGAGAGAGAGAGAGAGAGAATATAGCATGCATTTTGCAAGTGCTTTTTTTCACCTGGTTTTTGACTCTGATCATGCATTTGACACCGGTGCAGTCAGGCAGCTGGATCCTCTGGAAGGGCTTCTCCAGGTCAGCGAGGTGCCACACACACAGCTCACCTGCGTCTATGCAGCCAGTCCACATCAGGGCCCTCTGCAAAATCAAATCAGCTTAGCACATGCCGGTATACGCATGTAATACACAAGTTCAAAATTCAGAAAATACTTTTTTTTGTAGTGGTTACGTTATTTAAACTAAGGCTTGTGCAATTTGGGTGGATGTTTGGTGCATATGCTCCACAGCTGGAAACAATCACCAAAGACTCAGCGGTAACAGTCCATAAATAGTGAAGCATGTTCCTGACTGACTTGTTAGGGTGGAAATGGAGATGTTGTAATGTGTGATGTGCGACTGACTAATTTCTACTCAGCATGTTGCAAAAATCCATGACTGTTACTGAATATTTAGTAACTGATTTGTCCGACGGTCTTGATTAATTTTCTATAACAGCTCTGAGAGTAATGCCGTCTGTAAGGCAAATCACAGGTTTATATTAATGTACTTGTTCTAATATATTATTTTTTCTATAATAACTTACACAGGGACTTATTTTGGATGCTGCACATATTCTAAGAATAAAAAAAGCAATGTTTTCAGTAAAGTGAAGTTTTCAGTAAGGAGATTTATGGAAGGAGTCTCCAGTGTCAGCACTGGAGGAAAGTATTCAGGATGGAGGACTTTGCAGTGTTTTTGTCTTAATAATTGGTGAGGAAATGACTGTTTACAGTTGCTATAATGTAATGCAATATTAATTGTTAAAATCTATGTCATCATCCTTTCTTTAATCTTTCCTTAATTAATAATAAATATATATATAAAAAAAACGCAACTGAGGAATAAATCACTTTGGGGATATGCTGTTATAGAAATAATCTATATAGAAAATAATCTAGTTTATCTAGGTATTCTTTAGAGTGGCAACAGTAAAGTCAGGCCACATTACATCACAGTGTCATGAATTATAGCACGTCCCATTCTTTATTTCTTATATCTTACATTCATTATTCATCATATTTTTGTTAGCTATTAAACTGGATGCCACCTATGTTAAACTTGTTCGAAAATAGAACATCTGTGGTACGGTACAATTTAGAAATAAACAGCTACAATAACTGATTATTCATGATTTAACATAGACCATTGTAGTGGTTTTTCAAAATACCTAGCTTTAGCAAAAGCCATCATTCACAAGACATATCATTAACTGACGTGGCATACTCCTTTCCCTTATGAATTTATTTTGTTGTTTTGTACCGATGTAGTCAAAATACTACGTTGGTACATTTTTACTTACAGTAAGTTATATAATTCTTTAGCACAATCATTACAACGCAAAGAGGGAAAAAAATAAATAAATTGGGGAAAAAAAAAAAACAAACAAACAAAAAAAACAGTCCACAGCTCTGCAGAAGCTGCATCATAACTCAGCAACATGTGATATGCGAAGGTAATTTCATACTAAGAATAATGATGCATTTAAATTTCATGACTGGCTGACAGTTTGCAGTATTTGTAATAGTTTCCATTAACATTTGTTAACCATTATTGCAAAAAAAGGTACCCGTCATTATGACTCACGCTGCCTTACCCAGCAGGCAGGAAATGGTGTAAACAGTGTGTTCAGAGAGGAGCAGGTCAGCAGGGTGTAGGTTTGTAGGAAGGAGGACAAGAAAATGTCTAGTATTATTTACCTCGTTAAAGACTAAGAAGCTGCTGTAGGAACATGGTGAGCCCCTGAGGTGGTCAGGAAGCGATATCCTGCGATGCACTGTGCCGGTCCGCCGCACCTCCATCACACAGTCCTGCGCACCTGAAAAAAAAAAAAAAACACCAAAAACATACACCATTGGCTATGAATGTTGGCATGGCAGAAACAGTGACATTATGCGATGATTGGCTATGTGAGCAGTATCGAAAGTATACAGTCAACTCCCCCTTTATGAAAATGAGCAAAATGAACATTTAAAATGAGTAATAAACGCAAATAGTGATCTTTTGAAGTTAAACAAATGAGGTACTATACAGCTTGTAAGGGGGGAAAAAAGGACGAAGGTGATTTGTTTATTTCAAAAAAGCAGTAGCGAGGCACATGTACAAAGCACCTTGCATTTAGACTGAACCCTGAACATCTAAAACTTTTAAAATATATACATCTTAAACAGGAATGAACACCTGTGAAACATTTGCTATGCTTTTGGTGGAGTCGGTCCTTTTTATCGTGCTTCTATTCCCGTACTACAGTATGTCCTTCCTGGCACAAGTGTGAATTATGCCATACATTAGAACCTCTTTTTGTTTCTATGATGATTAGGGCATTTTCTGTCATTTGTCAGCATTACTGTGGGACACTCGAGATCAAAGCTCACCCCTTGTAATTCCTTACAAGTTTTGACCATAATTTCAAAGTAATAAAAGTAATAAACCTACTTACAGCACCATAGTTTTCCACCGTGGATCTGAATGGACTGCAGTCTGTCACAGATCAGACTGATGTCACGTTTCACCTGCAGCGTGGCCACGTCCCAAATGATTACTGTGCCCTCTGCACTGCACGAGTACGCCAGCAAGTGGCTACAACACAGACATTGTGGAATAAAATACATAGAACAAAGTAACCCCATTTTTGGGACATTTATTCATTTTCCATGCTTAAGTCAGAATACTGTAAAAAATGTAATATGAGAAAGCCTAAAAAGATCGAAAGTTTCATGTTAAAACTGCTTCAAGCTTTGCCAAAAGGTGTTTTTTAGAACCACATGAAGAAAACTTCGAAAGGATTTAAATGTAGAACAAGGCCAAAGACCTCCTGAAGTGGTTTGACCTCCTCAGACCTCCTGAAGTGGTTTGCGCGATCAGATTTAAATCTGGGAAATTACTTTTTTTTTTTTTTTTTTTTAAATGGTGTTTGATGTGGAGGTGTCTGTTCAGAGCCTTAGAGGCCTTTTTTACATTTCAGAGTCCGAGTCATGTCCGAACTGAATGTTTGTACAGGACCCTGCTTTCTGAGGTGCGTTCATCGGGCCAATTGTGAAGTCAACATACATGCACTTTGCATACGTCTGTCTGACATAGCCTATAAAAACTGACAATGTATAACACAGTGGAGAAAAGGAGTTGTTTGTGAACAACAGTTATTTGTAATTATTTCCAAAGATTCATTTTTATTTCTAGTGAGAACTGGCTGATGTAATCACATAATATTCTCTATATTTTCTCTAATAGTACTTTATTCCTTCTCTTCTTTAGGATTTATGACCCTTACCATACATCATTAACCTGACACATTATACATGCATATCTACATGCATATGCATGTATACAAGTCATGCAAGTAAGACTCATGTTCATGTCGTTAAACCAACCAAAAATGGTGGAAATTATATCAAGGTCATGGGTCAGATACCAAGTGCAAGTGCCCAGCATGCAATCTGTTTTAAATTACACATAGGTACATGTCTGTATCACAGAATTCTGATACTCAAGACACATGAAAAAACAATGTGTGAATCTGGTTTAATTCTATACACAGCCAGGGTGCATTGTGTCACATTCCAGGCCTTTACGCACTAGACCCTGCTAATTAGCATTTTGTTGGCATGTATATAAGGCTTGGTTTTGTTTTCTGATGGAAGCTGCAGTTTGAAAAATCAGGGATTTAAATCAGTGACACATTATTTAATAAATAAAGTCATATTTAATAAAAGCTAGTGGTTAATAAATGAGTTCCCTGCTCAGGTGAGTCAAGAATTGTTTCTTCTGACCTTTTTTTGTTGTTATTGTTATAGCACAGTAATGTCTGCCATGTGACAGTAGAACAAAATGGACTAGTCTTAGTTATGTGACTGAAAAGCATTTATGGAGACTGTGTGTGATGTGCTGTTTTGGTAAGTTACTTGTATTTGTCAGGTCTTTCTTCCAGGGTGAGACCGGTGATCTCTGCGCGGTGCTCGGTTAGCTGTTTATTGCAGGACATGCTGTTTGGGTTGATTATATAAATGATCGAGTCCTGAGATCCAATCCACAACTGCTGCTGGTCCACTCCCAGCATGCAATTCTAAACCAGCCAAAACAAGAGTGGGTTAAGAACAACAAAGTACTGAGCTGCTGAACTTGCTGGACATATGAATTTATTGCATTTCTTTAGATCTATTTTGTGGCCAACTGTTGCATTTTAAAATGGAGCAAGACACTGAAAATATCAATAGAATTAGACCAATCTGGTCACAGGAATCTAAGCATGATGACGACTCAAATATTTCACTTTGCTTCAATCTTGGAAAGATGCATACAGTAAAGACATACTGAGAATCAGCAGCATTGCAACATGGATATACTATTGAATCACCTTAAGTGAATACTTAGAATTTCCCCACAACATAGTCAATCTTGTGCTAAAGTTGCATGATTCATGGACACAACTTAATTCATGTCCATAACATAATTTGTAAGCAAAAATATGTACAATGCCTAGAGAAAATCGTCATAACCCCTTTGAAATAGTCACTTTTTTTGTCTTACAGCCTGAAATCAAAAAAATATTTTTTTGTTCCAGCTTTATTTACACATTCTGCCTTACAACATTCAAGTAACATAAAAAGGCAACAGTTCGGGGGAAAAAAAGAAAAGAAAAGACTAATTGTGGTCTAATACAGCTGGCAGAAGTTAGATTTCATTTCCAGGGTGTAATGTGACAAAAGGTAAGGATTTTGACCAGGTACGCGGATTTTCTATATGCACTGTAATATTAACTTAAGTCCTCAATATAATAATTTGTAGGCATGCCTTCCTAAAAAATAACCACCATGTCAGCTCGGAGGCAACAAACTGAACATAGAGTGAGTTAACTGAATCCTGCAGGAGGCAGTGAAGGCTGTAAGCTACTAAGCAGATTTACAACATGCAAAATCAAGCCTATTAATCTATTCATACATTTTGTATGGATTATTTATGCTTTCATTTTCAACCTTCTTCTACATGAATGCAGTGCAGCATGTGACCATGTATTTAATTAATTCGCAAACGCTAAGAAACGAGTGGGGAAGTCCCTTACAAGGCGGGAGGTCCCCACTTGTATGCAGTTCTGCTGCAGGGACCAGCTGGCTGCGTCAAACACCACCACCTTCCCCTCACTCAGAGCACACCAGAGTTTTGGGTAACCACCGCCGCCCGAGGATGCTGCGCCCAGCCGTCCTAAAATAAAGCAGTCACAGTCAAATTGTTAAAAGTGTGGCGGGAGGTTAAAAACACATGGAACATTCCCTGACTTTAATAGTGTTGTTTTCATGCGAGAGTTGAGGTGGAAATTGAAAGCACTTGTTGGACGACTGCCAAGAGAATGAATGAAAGCTTTGCGGTTGTTTTGTGTACTTGAAATACAGCCTGTATGTTGATCTAAATGCAATTACAGTCAAATGAGTAAATCAGTCTGTCACAGACCAAAGGCTTTATGTAATGAGAATCTTTTAAGTGAGTATTTTAGTAAGTGAGTTTTAAACCTTTTCTGCTGTGTGCTTGATAAAAGGAACTCTATAGATCTTTATTTAAAGTAGATATCTATTTATCATTACAGCAACGTAAATAGACACACTTTCCACTGAACTAAGTAAAAATAAAACCAGCTGCATTTACTTCCTATTTTTTTTTTCTTTGGTGTTGATATTATCTACTCAAAACATTAACATAGTCAGAATAATAATATATAAAAATAAAAGTTCAATTTAAAACTAGCAGCTTGCGAAAACTCAAGAGAGCTGTACACCAAACCATACACCAAAATGTAATTGTGAAGCTGCTTCCTTTCTAACATGCTTAAGGGGTAGACCAAATTTGATTTTGGGAAGAATTGCAGCTTGTCACAAAAATTAGACCACATGCAGCTTGGGTTTAGTTTTAATCATTTAGATTCCAGCATATGATTCATAGATTGTGGAAAACGAAAGAGGTTATCAAAAGGAACGCTTTATAGCTGTAGTCACTCAACTTAAAAATCATGTAGCTTTTTACTAGCAAATCCAGTTCAAGGTTTTAAATGAGAGGTTACGGTTTTAATCACAGGTTAAAGTGTTAAAAAAAAAAAAAATTTCGACCAGCAAATCCAATAATTTCACCCTAGTTGGGGCAATCCACCACAAGAGAGAACACTCATCATAAATGTAATGTTTGCATATATACAAACTGCCCTAGTAAGATTCCTGACTGAAAACCTGAGTCACTATTTCTGGATTGTAACCAGTCAGGAAAATTTAACACACTATATTTTACACGAAGAGCTCTCTTGCTGCGTGTATGTATGATGAATCAGCCTGCTGCAATGCAAGTCACCGGTTTACATTCATGTGTTTGTTCTCATATATTACAGTTTCTATAAACACTCATTCACAGGAACTTGTGTGATGGATGCTCAACATACACTAAGCCTAAGAAACAAATAAAACATTATGCTTTATAATCATTGATATGGTGAAGCTTTCTGTAAAGAGACATTTAACATTTATGGACGGAGTCTCCAGTGTAACTTCAGAAAGTTTTATACCATGGGAAACTCTTCAGGAGAGTGGAGTTTACGCTTTCTGATTTCTGGGTAATGTGACAAGCTGCTATACTGTAAGCGATAACAGGAACTAGTTTTGCGGACATTCCACAACACTACTGTTAATCTCTATAAAATGTGACAAAAATGTCAGATGTGTTTCCCATTAATGAATTAAAAATTTGTAATCGTCAGTAAACTGCTGTGAGACCAGAGGAATAACACACTTCAGAACATGCTGTTATAGGGGAATAATCAACTTTGTGGTCATAACAGTAACTTCTACACATCAGGCCACCTCTCACCACCCAGTTGCTTATTATTTTCCTATAACAATACAGTATGCTCGGTCATGTTTTATTCCTTAATTATCAACTTTCTTTAGATCTTTAGACCTTGTCGTCATATTTCCAAAGCCTTTGTATCACACGGTGATACAGTCTATGCACATATAAACTTACAGAGAGGAGAAAAGGTTAAAAATAAATAAATAAATAAATAAATAAATAAACACAGTAGCTCTTTGGAAGAATCAGTTTCACTTTGTAATCTGATACCTTTTGGGAGCAAAACACCACTGGCTGTTTCACAAGAAACACTCTGAAACTGGAGCATTCATACATCATAACAGAATGCACTGGGTTACTTTAGACAGAAACTAAGAAGGTGATTCCATGAAAGATCATGCTCATCACGTCACTTATCACTTCACACGATCAGTACTAAAAACAGGTCTTGCCTGGTTCGCATAGCTCAGGTTTCCTTCATTCGCAGTGTTGTGTTTTCAGACTTGTCTAACCTGGAGTATAGAGCAGGACGTCCACAGCTTGAGGAGACATCAAGTCCAGACAAGGGTTGATTTTATGCTTCAGGGTCTCAGATGTTGTTTTTGGCACCATCATCGGTACTGGTAAAAAAAAAAAAAAACACCAATCGGTAAAAAGTCTGTCTCGCTTAAGGTGGAATTTTAAGCACAATACAATACTAATGATCCAAGACAGTGAAGTCTGGTGATAATATTAAGATGTGAGGGCTAAAATCTGATATCTATCAATAGTTTGACAGTGAAAGTATCA
Organism: Stegophilus panzeri; assembly: GCA_024331685.1. Classification (NCBI taxonomy): domain Eukaryota; kingdom Metazoa; phylum Chordata; class Actinopteri; order Siluriformes; family Trichomycteridae; genus Stegophilus; species Stegophilus panzeri. Next base: position 173,994 of record JANDJT010000141.1, on the reverse strand, counting down.
GGACTGAGCAATGCATTATATCACAAGATCTCAATGGCATAATAAAAATAATCATAATAATGACAAGACAAACTATTACACACACTTAAATTGAGATAGGCAGCTGCATTCCTGATTTGTACATATAAGGGTTTCAAGTCTGTAATGCTTACTGGCATTATGCCACATTTTCTCCAAATACCAAGCCGGGGTGTACAGAAAACCCTTTTGTTCAAATGGGAAAAAAAAACAAAAAAACAAACACTGAACTTAAGGCTTTGTTGTCGGTCCTTTTGTGTGATTTGTACTTTGGACAGTGTGTGTAGTCTATTTGCTTTTAGTGCTTGATAGAGTAGGATCACCAAAAATGAAAACTTATACTGATGTCTTTTTATGTTTGTAAGACAAGTAGGGGCTTAATCCTCCTAGCCTACTACAGATAAAATACTTGTACATATGAAGCCTACTACAGATAAAATACTTGTACAACAGGAAGTGATCCTAGACAAATCTAGCTCTCCAAAGGGTTTCTCTTAACTAACCGAAGATGTTGCCTTGTGAAACATTTTCTTTAAGAGTATATGAGGTGAAATTTGAATTTGAGACATCACAGAGCATCTTATCGTGTCATGACTATGATTATAAACGATATCTAAATGCCTTGGAATTACAAACCTTCTCGTTTCATCATGTCGAAGTAGGCCAATTTAGAAGCAGCGTAAATAGCTTTCTGAGACTGGAGGCATCTGACCACAGCATCCATCAGCAGGGCATTTGTCAGAGCCTGCTGTATGTACTGAGGGTCCTAGAGAGCGGGAACAGAGTCCACAAAGTCATACATACCATAACATTAACAGACTATACATCAGAATTCATTACTGTCAACTAATGTCATGTAAATTCCTCTAATCATGGCATGTTTTTCTGAAAATATGATTCACCCTGTTTTGCAGTTCCTACAGTAGACAGACATGAATGAGAAGGCAAGATAAAAGTAACGTAACTATAACAATATTAACCATTAAAACCTTTTTTGTCCCCAGTGTAGTGGAATCACTGGGCTGAAAATGCATCAATCAAAGACAAGGGGTGCAAACTTCAGAGAAAGGGTTTGTGGTTACCTAAATTGGGCTTTTGTCAAAACAACAATTAGGTCCAACAGGCCCGCCATACCAAGAACCATAGAGGAAGAACAGAGCGCACAAAATTACATTATCATCATCAGTTATGTGGCAGAGTGTCAGAAAAGCTCAGGGGGATCTTCAGCAAACATTGTGTTCTGGTGTATTTCCAATCTAATAACATTCAGACAAAAACAAAAAACTTGCACATCTGAAAAGTCCAGACACCAAAACACAAACAAAGCACCATAATGAATGCAGTGTTGTGAGGAGATGTGTGCAGATGTGTACACTGGTGACACAAAACAGCAAATTCGAAATCACATGTGACAGCACAGGTCAGGACACAGCGGTCTACCTTCATCTGAACGAAAAGGGGCAATCCTTCGAGATCTACACACTTCTTCTGAAGACAGCTAGTTTAAAAAGAGAAATAAAAGCCATGTGTGTCAAACTGGAATGATTTCTAACCGGAGGGTGACATCTGAGACGCTATCAATCAATCATCTACTTACAATGCAGTCATGACATGTTTACTCCAGCACACCATTTAAAACATCCAGGATATGACGTCGTGTTAGTCTCATGACATCACAGACATGTTTAAGTAACAGGGAGTTTTACTGAATTGTGGAAAAGTGCCCAGTCCCCAAGACTTGCTACAACAGAAGCACAACACCTGAGATGTGTTCACATTATTAATAAGGCTGATAGATTTAGATGATGTCATTAACCATTATCTTACATGTAAGCTTCCGGTAATGTGTGTGTGTGTGTGTGAGATATTCATACATTCTCCTATACCACAGCACTGTTGACTTTTTAAATGTAATTGGTCTGTGTTCAAAGCAAATCACAGGTATATTTGTGTTATTGTTTCTATGGTAACAGCTAATTCACAGGGACATGTAAGGCAGACACTACACATACCCTGAATGGAATAATAAACATATTCAAATGTTTGTTATGTGACAAAGAATAAACGTCTAATTGTTTATATGGTGAAGTTTTCTCTAAGGACACGTTTATTTAACATTATGGAAGGAGTCTCCAGTGCTAGTGCTTTGTAACAGTCAGAGATAAAGCTGCAACTTTTAGTTTTTCCACAATAGGAAAGTCTAAGGATGGAAGTATGCTGTGCTTTGTAGTTTCTTGCTAACAAGCTGCATTTTGTCTTATTAACTTCAAGAGATGGTTTTTCAGTTTATCGCTGCTATAACGCAAGTAACAACACAAACTAGATTGTTTCACCGACATTCCACAATATTAAATGCATCTATAAATGGTAAAATATTGTAATCATTGTGAAATTGCTGTACTATAAAATGAATAAAAAACTTTGGGACATGCTGTTATAGTCATGTTTACTTATTCTTTGTTCATTCCTCAAAACTCTCTGAAGTCCTGGTAGGCAGCGCTAAGACTAATAGAAATTATAAAAAGAATTCAGCAGAATCACATCATGAAACACACCTTGTGTTCATCTGCCAGTTTCCTTCCTGCCCACAACTCCTTGATCATTAAGTGCCACAGATCACACTCGGATTTCAGATTAGCCTCGAACGTCTCCCTCCTCATACTGGTCTTGATCTTCAAAGAGGGGATCCTCAGAAGTAGTAAAGGTGCTGAGGATATCTTCACTTCCTGAATGAAAGGAATGGACAAAAGATCTTCTGAGCAAAGACAGGTGAAAAGGTCTCGGGTTAAAGGCAGGATTTCAGCTCATCATCATCATCATCATCATCACGAGATGCAAGAATAGCACAAGTACGTTACATAAATAAGAGCTTACAGCACTTTATTTCAATTATATAAGGAATAGTGTGCATGTGAGAAGACAGTCTCACCTCTATGTCTCTAAACTTGGTGATCTCTACATAACCTGGGCGTCCCTCTGTGAGCAGAAACAGTCGGCGCTGAGTCATGGCAATCTTGCCCACACCATGGCTGGTCTTCACAGACGAGGAAAGCTTGTACACCTGCTCATTAGCCTCCAGGTGGTCAAGCACAGCCACGGGCAAATCCACATCCTGTGCTTCAGACTCTGTCTCTTTCCAGATGGTGTAGAAGAAGCGGAAAACCTCCGGGTCCACCTGCTTCTGTTGACCTGTGGGGGGGCACGGACAGAGGCGCTGTTGAAACTGGGATGGTCTCAGATTGGGATTGTTTCTTCCATTATCATTCCAATTTTCTAGATAGACTGCATTTCTTATAATGGACCATAAAAAGAATCGAATGTAATAGATAAATAAGATGTTGTGGTAAACACTTAGGAGTCACCAGCACTGTTGGTGTCACACATCTATTTGACAGGAATATAAGAACTCCTCCCATAAACTGCCTGTTTCTGTTGATTTCCTTATTGCGGGATAGGTTCGAGATTAGACTTATGCATTTGGGAGAGTCCAAAGTGCACAATTAATTATGGATGTTACAATATAAGGGTGAGCTGATGAGTGATGGTGGTATAAGGGCATATTAGTCTCAGGTATCCATAAAATGTAAAACATTTGTTTAAAGTTTCTTTAAACATATTCTATGTAACACTATCAGTGCAACGTTACATATAAAACAAATTTCCTGGCTATCACCGAGTAACTAACTACATATATTTCAGTTTCCTCACGTGTGTATTAGCAGTTTATTATATCAGTATAGTATTAGTATATCATTGTTAGATTATATATATATATATATAAATTAGATAGATAGATGGATAGATATAGATATAGTTACTTAATGATAGCCAAGAACTTTGGGTGTTTATTTATTTATTTAAAACACAAAGCAATGATGCAGCAATCAATAATGAGTTTGGCTTCAATCATAAAAGAAAGAATCAATACAAGACCTTATCAACACCGCCTCAAACTCATTCCACTAACTTTGCAGGCTGCATAACAAAGCTAAGGCAGATTTTTTTTTTTTCCAGCTAAAAAAAAAAAAACAAAAAAAAAAAAACAACCAATCATTAAACAGCGGCATGCCAGGATGACCTCCTAAAGAGCTGAGCATGGAGAGTAAAAGCTTGGAGTTAAACAGCCAACAGGGTTATAGATTAAAGCAAACAGTTAAGTTTAACGGCTTAAAACAGATCCGGCAATAAATGAGTAATACATGACACACAGGCAAGCGCACTCGCTCGCACACACACACACACAAACAGACACACACAGGACCTTTAGATGCAGTGTGTTAACGGGTGCAGCGCGAGCTAAGCTTACCATCTGGTGAGGAATCAAGGTAAAAAACAGACTGGGCTGAGACCTTCGCTGTAGACTCCATACCTGGCAAACCACATCCACGCTCATTAGTCTATACCAGGACAGGGTATTCAGGGGCAGTACATACAACCTAATACACAGCTAATTCCAACGTTATTGGCACCCCTTTTAAAAAAAAACTACAGGACAAACTATTTACTTTTGCTCTTAGAAACGAGTTTAGTAACTATTATTTATTTAGAGAAAGAGAGATGGAAAGTCATCATTACATTACAAACCGTTTGTTTAGTATGAAACATTATATTTTTCAATCATTCTCTGTACTCGGGAACCTTGCTGACTCTGACCAAATATTAAAACAACATGCCAGTAATTAACCCCTTTGTTATCCATCGCCATGGTGATGTCAAATATCTGTCTGACAAAGAGCTGTTACATATTTTTGTCTAAAGTCTGGTCGTCTCTGCCACAATGTTGAGACTTGGCCTGAAATTTATCTTTCAAATCAGACCCCAAACACGCACCAAAAATCAATCAAAAGCCTTTGGATCTGAACCCTACTCATCCTCCATCCACATGCACAGCCTTAAGATTAGAAGGAAATTAAATAAATAACTAAATAACTAAATAAATAAATAAAAATGTTTAAAATTGTTGGGTGAAGTGGTCCAAATCCCTCTGCAACAGTTTCCACACTTGCTGGACATTACAGAGAGTCTCAGGGATTGTTTCATCCAAAAAGGTGCCAATATTTATGGAGCTGACTAAAAGTCATTACTGTTAACTCAAGTTTGTCAGAATGGGGAGGTGGGCCGATCCCTGGTACAGCAATAACGATCAGATTTAAAGGTATTACAAAACCGGGTTGTGTTTCCTTGTATGTCGTAACCAATCCTCTCACACGAAGGAATCTCTAGGTTTAACCTGAACCTGTTTCACTTTCTTAGGCTTTATTATTTCATGTAGACACCACCTTTCAAAATGACAGTATTTAGTATTAGTACTTCTGTATTTCTCTTTAGCTGAGATGGTAAATGGTGCACTTATATAGCGCTTTTATCCAAAGCGCTTTACACTGTGTCACATTCACCCAGTCACACACACACTCACACACCAATGGTAGCAGAGCTGCCATGCGAGGTGCTAGCTTGCCATCGGGAGCAACTTGGGGTTCAGTGTCTTGCCCAAGGACACTTCGGCATGTGGAGCCATGCGGGCCGGGAATCAAACCGCCAACCCTACGATTAGCGGACAACCCGCTCTACCACCTGAGCCACAGCTGCCCCATGAATATCAATGGTTAATCAGTGGATAATCAGTGACAAATGTTGAAGGCAAAGGAGACTCTTCTTCACTTGTTTATCTGTCCATTTAAATTAGCACGTGAGGAAATGAGAAAAGGAAAAATATTTTCCTAAATTCCCTGCTTCTAATCTTCTGTCCTACGTCTGTGCTCTCAGATCTGATCTCACTCTTTCCTGAATGTAATCACTCACCTACAGTGAGAGCCTGAAACAGTCGCTGGATGGTGCCCAGGTCTTTGACGATGCCGGACTCCTGCACACGGCGCACAAAGTCGTCCAAAAACATGTGTGTGCGCGGGAGCTCAAACTTCTTCACTGAGCCGCCGTCAGGGTAGTCGTCCTGGCTGCAGCTTTTCTTCACTCGGCTGATGAGGCGCTTCAGCTCCGGCCGCTCCTCAGCCACGTTGCGCTCTTCTTTCCTTAGCGAGTCTGCCAGAGTAGTGACCAGCTCCAGAGGGAAGATGTCCATATCTGTCCTGTGGAGACTCTGGAAGTCCATCAGAGCATCCACCCGTTTTCCTGCCACGGAATTGATCAGGCCACGGAGGTAGTAGTAGCGAGCCAGCAGGGACGAGTCCTCGGGGGTCGCAGAGTTAATGGCCTTACTGAGTTGACTGATGAGTTCTGAATAATAGTTCTGAACATAGTGATAGGCAAGAGGAGGAGGGAATTCTGGGAGTTTGAATGTTTTGACTGGCTTTAGGGGAATCTTGAAAACTGTAAATATTGATAGAAATAAAGAGTAGAAACTATTTACACATTTCAAACTAAATTACGACAAATAATTTAATTTATAGAAACAAGTGTTCCTTCATTAACCGTAAGTAACAAAAACGGTCATTGTATGTTAAGATATTAATGGTGAAAAAAAATAATAAAACCATGTGATAAACACCCCTTTGAACATTAGCTTCAATATACTGTATTTGTTCTCCAGATATTTTTACGTTTACTTTTAAGTTTATAAATAACTAGCACATGATAAAATTACTTGTGTATTAAAAATGTCCCATTCAAAGTTACAGAACGCAGACCTGGCTTCAATAGGGATCCCTTGTCAGATTTCTGGAAGGACAGCTGACGCACAGGCACCATCAGGGATAAGTCCTCTACCAGGTTGGGCAGACTCATACCCAGCCTCTTACGCAACTGGTAATCCGGCTGTTTGCGTGTCATATTGGGCCTCCGTACAGACTCCGGCATGGTCCTCAGCCTAACAGGCAGAGATCTCTGTGTTATAATTACAGTGCAGCGAACTGACACTTCAGAACCAGCTCGCTTCTTTTGGGTGTGTTGTTATACTGTGAGCAGGTTTAGCTGTCCAAAGTGGCTAATGTAAACACACACTTGCGTGTGTAAATACATGCAGTGCAACTTTAAATATATAAGCAGGATAGAAGTGCTACTTTATAGGCTGGCAGCCAATATGTGCGGGTGGAACCGAAATTACGACAAATTCACAAGATAATTATCCAGTTATAATGACTAGGACAATATTTATTACCATCATCCTCAATATATCCTATTTAATAATGATTTGAAGACAAATTAAAGTGAGCAACAATGCTTAAGAACTATTAAGAATACTGTAATTAAGCAATTTACCTGCCAGCTTCTGACCGAGTATTTATCTTCATTTGTGCGAAAGCATCCATCTTCCTATTTAAACAATCTTTTAGTAAAGAATGGAACATGTGTGTATCTAAGACCTGCATAAACAAAAAGACAAAGCATGTGTTTATTCATTTTTAATAGGCACACCGACACTAACGAGCATGTGAACGTGTATACGTGTTTGTGATTATGGCAGGTGTGAATGTTTAATTGCTATACCTTTTTGTAAAATGGCTGGTCTGCTTGTTCCTGGGCCCTGAAAAACTCCTCACTGTTGAAAACTCGATGCTCGAAGTTTAGGTGGTCATGAACCTCTCTAATCAATGTGGAAGAGAGAAAAAGCACTCAGAAATCTTTGACAACAAATCATAAAATGTCTCGCTATCAGCAGGAAACAGATGCCTGGATACAGAGGAGGAAATCTGCCACCCTGATTAAACAAATAAGCAGGAAAGGCAGGATTCTTTCCTTATTAGTCTGCACACACACTACATGGTCTGAAGAATGCAAGAAATTATTACAGCTTTGTAAAACCTGACCTGAAGATGTTGACAATGAGCTCGAGGGTGATATTTAGGATTTCGGAGTTGAGTTTGTGCTGCCATTGGCGCCTGCGAGTCCGCACGTCAGTTACATCCATGCTGCTGCCGTGACGGCACAACTCCAGGTCATAGTGAATCTGCAGCCCCTCTACACTGCACAGACACACACAACTCATTCTGTTACTGAATTCATGTTTTGATGTGACTTTCTGGTTATTCACTTTGCAAAAAAAATTACACCTGTGGTATATACTTGTGCAAAAAAAAAAATTAAAATGTAAATAGATTTTTTTTTTTTTTTTTCATTAAAATATGCCACAAAGATTCATTTGTAAGTTTGATGATGATGAATTGTAATGCGGACTGTTGTTATTAATGACAATTTTGCACAAATGTGAATGCTTTTCAAGGCTAGAAATGCAGCCTCTCTCAGTTGGTGTGTGTGTGTGTGTATGTGTGTATATATTATTTGAAACAATATTAAAAACTAGTAATGAGAACAGAGGCTAGCCGCCTTACCGCCTCTTAAAACACTCTCTGGCAGACACTGGCACATCTGGCAAGTCTGCAGCACATGATGAGGTCACTGTTCCTTCATCGATATCGATTAGGATCAGGTCATCTGTCTCCTGATGGGGGAAAAAGGTGCAACTTCATGCTCAAATACTCAAGTTTGTGTCATATTAATAATCCTTCCAAACCAAGGTTCATGTATATACACTATATACCATGGGAAAGACTTTATGATGGACGGTTTTGTGCTTAGCAGCTTTTTGTTAAGATGTATAGCTAATTGTTAAGATGTATAACAAAGGGGGAAAAAAAAGAAAGGCTGGTGCTGCCATAAGGTAACTGATAACACAAACTAATGTGCTTTGCAGATGTTCTCAAACATTACATGTAACAACATATGGATAAAAAGTATGACGTGTTTCTTTGCTTCATGTCATGTCAGATTACACCACCACATCATGGATTATTTTCCTATAACAGCACACCCCCAAGTGTTATACTCTTTATTTGTTGCATTTCAGTACCAAGGTCTACCACACACACACACACTACAAGCAGATCCAAGCCTAATACGGCCTTCCTTACCGCAGCCACACCCTCAAGGTGCTGGACATGGCAGCCCATAAGGTAGGCAGTGGGAGCCATGAGGAAGTCCAGCATCTGGCGGGAAAGGACAGGAACGTAAGGGTGTTGCCAGCGCAGGGGATGGATGAACAGAATAAAGCACTCAGCCACCAGTGTGAGCCTGGCCCAGTCCGAGGAGAACAACACAACCCGCTGCTCAGTCAAGATACTGCAGATCACCTACAGACACATGCTGAGCTCTTAGTTATGGATTCCAGATACAACAATTCAGCTAGTTTTCAACTTATTGGTAATTGGTGATGCATCAACATCTTAGAGCTAATCAGCCATGAAATATGCCTACAGAATTCATTACATACATTACATTTTCAGCACTTTCATTAAATATAATAATTAGGGTTTTGTTTTATTTTTTTAAATCCCATTAACATTTTATGTGGTGACAGACCTGTAAGATCTGCTCAGGTCGAAAGCACAGAAAGGGTAGATGGAGGTCCAGGTCCACAGCAGGACGGTCCATGTCTTGTCTAGGTGGAAGAATGATCTGCAGGGGTTTTAGGTTAAATGCCTATAAAGAAAAAAAAAAAAAAGAAAAAAAGAAAAGAGTAAGATGTATAGGTGGGAGAGTTTTGGTCCAAATGTAACTCTAACAGGGTCACATGCAGTGATGTGAAAAGTATTTGCCCCCATCCTGATTTCTTCTTTTTTTGTGTACATCTCATATAAATTGTTTCAGAAATGAAAACTAAATCCAAGATAAAAACAAAGGCAACCTGAGTTAACACAAAATATAATTTTTAAATGATAATGTTATTTATTTAAGCAAAAAAACTTATCCAAAACCAACCGAGTTTAGTAAGTTACTAATTCCCCAAATCTATGAAACTGCATTCATAATGGAGTTCAGTTGGACTAGAGGCAACCAGGCCTGATTACTGCAGACCATGTTCTATCAAATCAACACTTAAATAGAACTTTCTCAACAGCATGGAGTTGGCTAAAAGGTCTTAACCAGTGAAACATATGCCAAAGTTTAAAGAAATTCCAGAAATGACGAGGAAGAAGGTGATTGAGATATATCAGTCTAGAAAAGGCTACAAAGCTATTTCAAAGGCTCTGGGATTCCAAAGAACCACAATGAGAGTCATTATCTCCAAATGGAAAAAAAACTCAGCACTGTAGTGAACCTTCCCAGAAGTGGTTGACCTTCCAACATTCTTCTAAGAACACAGCAATGACTCATCCAGCAAGTCACTAAAAGAGCAAAGGACAACATCAAAGGACCTACAGGCCTCTCTTGCGTCAATAAAGGTCACTGTTCATGACTCCACTATCAGAAAGACACTGGGCAAAAATGGCATCCATGGAATAGTTGCGAGGTGAAAACCACCCTAACCCAGAAGAACATTAAGGCTTGACTGAATTTTGCCAAAACACAGCATGATGATCCTCAAGCCTTTTGGGAGAATGTTCTGTGGATTGATGAGTCAAAAGTGGAACCAATTTGAAGACACAAGTCCTGTTACATCTGGCATAAACCAAACAGAGAATTCCAACAAAAGAACATCATACCTACAGTCAAGCATGGTGGAGGAAGGGTGATGGTGTGGGGATGCTTTGCTGCTTCAGGGCCTGGGCAACTTGCAATAATTAAGAGGAAACATGAATTCTGCTCTCTACCAGAAAATCCTAAAGGAGACTGTCTGGTCTTCAGTCCGTAAGTTGAAACTCAAGAGTAACAGGATTTTGCAGCAAGACCTCAACTTTGTACCATCCATCCATCCATCCATTTTCCATACCACTTATATAAAACATTTATTATTTGGTTATTACTGTCAAATAAAATGTTTTACAGTGTTATTAAAGTTTGCATAGAGAACTTGTATATCTATTGTAAATGCATTGAAAGAGTCATAGCTATTTAAAAAAAAAAAAAACCTAACATAGAAAATTGCAATTTCTAAACACTTAAATTTTATAAAAAGTAAAGACATCATGAAACGATGGATTGTCTGTTGTTTCGGGAAGGAAACGACATACAGTTTTGTGATGGAACTATGGTGGATCCGGGAGACAGGCCTTTTCAAGTGGATCCGAGAGGGGGACAATAAAAAGTAAACAAACAATCATTCTATTATTCTTCACTGTTATTCTCTCCAAACTGTACCATTTTGGTGTCCCTGGTCTTCCCTAGGAAATAAATATTCACATCTGACAAGAATTAAAGACCAATTTTCAAATAATCTCATTAAAGTAGCTCACCACTTGGAGCTGTCCTGGTGGTGGGATGGGCACCAGTGCCAATTTGGCTGAGAATTCCTTCACCTGTTCCTCAAACTCAGCCATCCGGCAATTCTTCAGCTGGACCAGGAACCTGAGAGTATTTACAAAACACACTGGATGGAAGTTCTCCAAAAATAATTCTAGCAGCTTTAATGCATTATTAGTGGGGGCACAGGGACTCACGAGGACAGGCAGTCTCTGAGAGCATTGTAGTAAGGGTATTTGGAAATGAGGCAGATGGCATAGGCTGTGAACAGCTTTGGTGGTTTGGATAAATAGTGGCCATTTCTGTATGTAATAGTGTCCACCGGTACCTAAAACACAAAAAATACTGCGTTTAATAATATTAGTTTATTCTAATTAATTATTTTATATCTTTTCTTTCCAAGTAGTATGACATGCTTGTATATACAGTCATGTGAAAAAAGCAGCACACCCCATGGAAATTGTTGGCTTTTATAACATATTTGGACAAGCAAACATTTGATCCTCTTTGAAACCGTGCCTATTAATAAAGTTGATAGTGTATCAAACGACACATAAAATTGACATTTTGTAGTCATTTTCACAATTTAAATATACAAAACAGATCAGTCACATGGAAAGAGTAAGTACACCTCAACATCTATCACACCTTAAAATCCATCACGTTAGAATCAGGTGCTCAAGATTGGGTGCCAGTAATTAGAACCTGCTTAGGAAGTGCAGGTGGAACCTGTCTTATATATACCCCTCTCATATCTAGTGTCTGGTGTTCCCTTTGTTACTGAGGTGTGTGATGTCATCATGTCAAGATCTAAAGAGTTCTGTAAGGTCTTCAGAAAAAAGGTTGTGGATGCCTGTGAGTCTGGCAAGGGATTTAAAAAGATCTCCAGTTTATTTGAAATACATTGTTCCACTGTAAGGATAAATAATCTCCAAATGGTGCAGATTTCAAACGACTGCCAATTTGTCCAGGACTGGCCGTCCCAGCAAATTCAGGCCAAGAGCAGACCGTCTGATATAAAAAGAAGTCTCCAAGAACCCCAAAATTTCATCACACGCTAGTAAGTCTTGCAACTGTTGGTGTCAAAGTGCATGCTTCTAGAATCAGAAAGAGACTGCACAAATTTGACCTGCACGGGAGGCGTGCCAGGAAAAAGCCTTTGCAAAACTACAGTTCAACAATGAGCATGTAAGCAAAGACCAGGCCTTTTGGAATAATGTGCTCTGGTCAGACGAATCAAAGATAGAGTTGTTTGGCCACAGTAACAGCAGACATGTTTGGTGCAGGCCAAAGACAGCTTTTCAAGAGTAGCACCTCATACCAACTGTGAAGCATGGTGGTGGAAATGTTATGGTTTAGGGTTGCTTCGCTGCCTTAGGGACTGGACAGCTTGCATTCACTGATTAAACTATGAATTCTGTATGAGGTCAAAGAGTGCTTGAAGATTATGTGAGGCAATCTGTCTGAAAGTTGAAGTTGAACCGAAAGTGGACCTTTCGGCTCAAAAAGAAGAAATGGAGGGTTATGGAATGGCCTAGTCAAAAAGATTTTAATCCCATTTAAATGTTGTGGGGGCGGATTTGAAATGGGCAGTACATGCGAGCAAACCCTCAACCATCTTGCAACTGAAAGAATATTGCATGGAAGAGTGGTCAAAAATTCCAGCAAGCCTGGTGGACAATTATGCAAAAATGCAGACAATAAGTTTTTTCTGCTAAAGGGGGCAATACAAGCTTCTGAGGCCAAGGGTGTACTTACTTTTTCCACAGAAGAATACATCACATCTATTGATATTTCTGTTGAATAAATGATTGAAAAAGCAAATTTTCCATGTGTTTTTGTTCAAGTACATCAACTTTATTGATAGGCCCTATTTCAAAGAGGATCAAATGTTTGCTTGTCCAATTACGTCAAAAAAGCCAACAATTTCCATGGGGGGTACTTATTTTTTCACATGATTGTAAATATGCACATGACACATTATGCACATGCTCTCACCTGTATGGGTTTGTAATACTGAACCACCACTCCATGTGTCTGGTTCCCAAAGACATCCGTGAAAACCAGGAAGTGATAAGAGTCCTCTTGACTCTCTGTGACGACTCTCAACCCACCTAACCAATAAGAGAGAAGAGAGATACTGTTATTACCGTTAATAGTGCTAAAAGATTCTTCTGATGTATTTGAGCAGGTTCAGAGAGTTTCACCTGGGAAACAGAGCTGGGGCAGGGCAATAAGGTCGATGTCTTTAGGCACACTCTGATCATCTGTCGTGGTCTTGGTCCCATTGCTGGAGGACACAGAAGGGCTCTCTTTTTTCTTTTTTAAGAACGAGCGTCTTCTCTGCACCCGACTGAAGGCTGGGGCATACCCTTGACCATCGATTGTTTTCTCCTTAGTCACAAATGGTGGGGCATGGACCTGCAACACCTCAGCCTCCAACAGCAGCTCTTTCTCTTTAACATCCTTCAGCCAAGACTGAGAAAATGATCATTAGTTATTATGTGTGACCTGTAATTGTCTATCCATTTATGCCTTGGTAACAATATAGGGTTCAGTGCAAAAGTTTGCATCCCCCTTGGTTTCAAGGTGATAAAATGAAATCCATACCTTTATTTTACTGTTTTCAATTATTATGTTTATTAAACAGAACATGACCTAAATATTACAGCAGTTGAGTCAAGATTGTGCCCCTGACAAGCTCTAGTTAATTCATGTGAATATGCTTCATTGAGGTATGCAATGACTCAAACTCTTAAGCAACAGTGGTAAAACAAATAAAATATATTCTGATAAAGTGTTTATCAATATCATTACTTGTTATCTGTGATAATGTCGGAACATCTGTAAAACCTGGCTCACATTTAAAAGTCTTCATAGTAAGGACATGCAAACTTCTACATGCAACTGTACAGAATCGCATTACCATGCATAACTCCTTCAGACGATCACTGGCCGCTCCTACAACCACACAAGCTTCCAGCAGTCCCAATGGGGTGTTATTCGCCATCAGAAGGAGCAAATCCACGCCTCTTCTGATCACATGCACAGTCTATGTGATAACCCTTTCTCCACTCTCACAATAATCCCGCTTGACAGTGTTCAGGCCACTTGGTGTAGCTTCACAATGCAAAAGGGGAAAAAGGATGAATACTGATCATACTATTTGTGTCAGGAAGTAACTAGCACAGTGACATTGTGGTCAGCAGCATGCATCAGAGATACATGACCGCAACACAACTAAGACAAGTAGGAGGTTCAGGTCTCATAAAAATGACAAAATATGGAGTAAAATTGATGCATATTAGTTTTTTAAAAAATAGAAAAAATCAACATGATAAAAAAAAAAAAAAATCCTGTAATAAACAGTTATACTCTTCTCATTCTGTATATACAGTGCCTCTAGAAAGTATTCACTCCCTAGAGATCATTGCTCTTTTTGCTGTATTGCAACATCAAATTTAAGTACATGTAAATGAAATGTCCGCAAAATAAAATATATCTAAAAAAAAAACAAAAAAAAACAAAACTGCTTAATTGAAAAGTATTGACCCTCTTTCTTTTAACAGTCCAAATAAGGACCAGTACTTAATTTTCTTGAGCACTCACAATAAATATGTTAAACAAGGTACACGTGTTAATTTCAAATCCACACAAGTACAATTGTGTGATTGTGTGACAATTTGAACCTTCCTATGAGCACTGCGATATCGTTTATAACAAAGCAGAAGAAATTATGGCACAACCCAGACATTATGAATACCAAGTGCTTGGGCAAGAAGGGCAAGTGTCCAAGAGGCCAGCTATGACACTGAAGGAGTTACAGAGCTCACTGGCTGAAATAGGAGAACTTGTGCAGACCTCAACTATATCATCAGCTTTTCACAGATGTGGCCTCTATGAGAGAGTGGCCAGAAAGAAGTCACTTCTGAGAAAGGTGAACACAAAGGTATGCCTGAAGTTTGCTAGAAGGCATGTGACAAAATCTGAGAGCTATTGGAAGAAGATTTTCAGTAATTTGATCTAAAAGCAAAGCATTATGTTTAGCGCAGGCCAAATACAGCCCAACACCTAGGAAACATAATTCCTCCCACCAGGGATGACCGATCTAGCACCGTGCTCTGGGGTTATTTTCATCAGGAGGAATTGGATATCTTGCTACCATCAAGGGCAACATGGATGGAGCCAAATTAGGCAGGCCAAATGATTGAGGAGAACCTGTTCTAGCCAGCCAGATATCCGTGTCTACGTTGATAATTTATGACCCAACAGGACAATGAGGCAAAGCACAGGGCAAAAACTACAAAGGGGTGGGTTTTTTTTGTTTGTTTTTTTGGGGTTGGGGTGTATTGGAATGGCTGAGTCAAACCCAAGACCTAAATCCAAGTGAAAATCCATGGCTTGATCTGATAACTGCTGTTCGTCAACATTCTCCATCGAATTTTCGATTATGGCCTCCGACGATTATGAAGACGTGTATAAGATTTAGTCACATTGGACAGAAACTTCCTCAGCACAGATAAGCTGACTGTAATCAACTTCAAGTACGATTTCCATTTTTGAACAGTATAAAAATCTACCTCACATTTAAAATCCATCCCTGTACTACCAATGTAATAAATTATACACTTTGGCAAAATAAAAAAAACTATTAAACTACAATTCAGGGTGATAAAATGTATCATTAAGAGCAGTGTTTATAAAAGTGTGGTCTGTGATTTATTCTTTTTACAGCGGTGGAAATCACAACCCACCATTATTAAAGTGATTATATTTATTCGATAGTTTCACTGGTCATAGATCAAATTAGACCCTAAAATTGTTCCTGGCCACAAAAAGTTTCAGAAATTTCCTCCTGCAACTGTCGCCTCTGGCTTCCTCAGTAGGTTCCTGGATTTCTGTAACGCTGTGTTGTGACAAGGTCTATTGTTAAACACTATATAAATAAAATTTAACTGAATAACATACCTTGTAAACTCATTTTTGGTACTAAACTGAACCTTAAAGCTTTTGTATCTTTATAGGTTCCTTTCAAGGTTAATTTATCATTTCTATTCTGAATTAGGGGAAGGAAAGGATTCATATTTAAACATACACAGGTTCTGATGCCCACTGAAATAGCTTGATGGATTCATCTACCCGGAAAACAAACACAAAAGCTAGCGGATCTCCACCCTTCCTCACTCCTAAAGGGAAAAAACATATTGTCTCACTGACTGGAAAATTAAAGTAAGAAAGACACATGTATTCAAAGGATTCACTGAATGAACAGAGAACCTGATGTTAAAGCAGCCTCACCTTGGACTACTAAAACTCTAGACTAGGAGTATTACAAAATTTCACAAAATGATAACCTTATCTAAATATATCATGGTATTAATCAATCAATCATCATGGATGGGGTGCCAACCCATTGCAGGGCACAACTGCACACACTGTGGACAATTTATAGATGCCAATCAGCCTACATTGCATGTCTTTCAATAAAAGTACCCGGAGGAAAACCCCAAAGCACGGGGAGAAAATGCAAGCTCTGTGCACATAGGGCGGATGCTGGAATCGAACCCCCAACCCTGGAGGTGCAAGGCAAACATGCTAACCACTTAGCCACCATGCCCTCTGGATCCCTTAACTGTTCTTTTTTTTCTTAAAAATATATATTTTTTAAAAAAATCTCTTACATGTGGTTAGCACGTTTGCCTCCCACCTCCAGGGTTTGGGGTGCGATTCCCACCTCCACTCTGCGTGCCCGGAGTTTGCATGTTCTCCTCGTGCTTCGGGGGTTTCCTCCCCCAGTCCAAAAGCATGCTTTGAAATCTGATTGGTGTTTCCAAATTGTCCATAGTGTGTGAATGGGTTTGCGATTGTGCCCTGCGATGGGTTGGTACCTTGTCCAGGGTGTCCCGCGCCTTGTGCCTGGAGTCCCCTAGGATAGGCTCCAGGCTCCCTGCAACCCTTTGTAGGATAAGCGGTCCAGATAATGGATGAATTGCTGTATGCAGCATCACAAATATGCTGGAGGTAGCAATGTCAGAGGGAGTTCTGAGGGTGGGGCTAAGAAAGATTTGTGGAGTCCCAGATTATTGTTTATTTATTATTTTTTTTTCCTGGTCACAAAAGGGACGAGCCCAACAGTCCAACTAGACAGATCGAATGAATCAAATCATTGAATCATTTTATAGGGAAACTGACCCACTCTTGCAAGACAATGAGTTGGCCTTGTAAATGCATACAGTAATCCCTTTACAGACAATACTTGACCCTAAACAGCATATAGTCATGCACACAGCAAATGCAACGTGCATTTCTGAAATGTTTTCTGGTCTAAAAGTTCATTGAACAACTTAAAATGGAATAAAAGTCTCAGAAGTCGACATACACAGCGGAATTTAACACTTTTTAGAAAAATGTCTTACAAAATGAGTCATGCTTAGATTATATTTATGGTATTTGGCAGATGCCCTTATCCAGAGCAACTTACATTTATCTCATTTTCTACACCTGAGCAGTTAAAAGGGACGAGCATTCCCTCCCTTTATCTCGCTATTGAAGTTAAGAAGACCAAAAAAAAAAAAAACCCCGAAGCTTGTCATGTTACCGAGAAACTGCATTTATCATATTGGAAAATGTCAACTTAATTGATTAGGTTAATTAATATAAATCTTGTAGCTGAACTACAGTCAGAGCCAGTTAAAGAAAATTAATTGACCAATTGGATTTGAGCATTTAACGTCGCTGTGGTATAAGCCACTTTATCCACCAAGCATTGGATGCTACATCACTTAAATCTCTTAACATACAGGACATTTCTTTTAATCAGTCAGCTTAGGCATTCCTTTCTTGTTAGTAGGTTCGAAGCACCACTGACTCATGATTATAGACCGCTAACGAGATGAGTCGCTTTACTGGCAATTACTTATGTAGGAAATTTTTATGGTTACAAAATGCTTCTTCAATCCTTCTTCACCCAAAAGACTGAGATGAGCATTTCTTCTCTGTCTGGTTGTTTGTTCACACGTAAGTGCGTTGTATGGGTAAGCATAAAGATATCAACCTGTCAATCAAAAAGCCATGACATGGAGTCTTAATTCCAGATTCCTGGAATTTTTTTTGCATTCCCCCCCCCCCCCCAACAATGATACTTAAACCTTAAATTATGTAGCAGTAATTGTTGAATAACTTACATGTACAATATACATGCAAGTTACTATGTACATACATATTAAGTATATATGTGAAATAGGTGGTAGAACCTTAAAGGCAACTCTGAGCTATTTAAATATTGTTTTGTCATCTTTTTAAAAGCTTCCAGGATTAACAAGCCACTGGTGACACCCAGTTTTCACCTTTTTATCTGTCAATTACTGTGTGAACCAATTGATTTTCTGGCACATTTATGGATAGAAACTCTTTTATCACACTTGTGGATGCTTGCAAATCTGCACTTACAACCTTCCCCCCCCCCTCTTTTTTTTTTTCTCTTTCCATTATCTCCAACTCCCAAACTAACATCTGGTTTCCACTGACAAGGGAAAGCGAGCGAGCGAGCGAGCGAGAGAGAGAGAGAGAGAGAGAGAGAGAGAGAGAGAGAGAGAGAGAGACTGAACTTAGTGAAGTATGTGGATTGGGACGCAGCCATCAGTCTTAAGGCAGGGCATGTCTGAAGTAACGCGTGCTGGGACAGAAAGCGCATTCATACCACTGGAAGAAGAAGGGAAAAAAGGTCTTACTCTGACAAGAAAGAAGTCGACATGAAATCTGGGATTGTGTGAGCGTTTGAGTTTCTCCAGCTGGCGTTGTATTTCGAATAAAAACTATGGACCAGAACTTAACAAACGCAAAAGAAAATGTCAAATGTACTACTACAGCGACCTTCTCACACTGACCCTGTAATATAGCGTTAAAGTGACATGGACGGGGAAAAAAGACATTTTATATTGACCTTACAAATGTTTAAAAAAAAAAAAAAAAAAAACACTCACAGTCCGTGTCTTGTCAAGAAACAATTAAATAAATTAAAACACGAAAACCAAAACAAACCAAAACAAACCAACAAGAAAAACCCGAACATAAAACTGAAACACTAGCAGAACATGTGAATGGTTACAAATGTATAAATAAATAAGGGAAATTCTACAACTACAGACATTCTCTTTCTCTTTCTTTCACAAATACCACACATAAATACCGACCACCACACAACACTTTAATCTCCACTATAACAAAATAAGCGTCAACAAACCTGAATAAAATTGCTGCTTTTCCATGTGCCCGTCAATCACTATTAAAAATTCCAAATTTTAAATCTTCCCCACATCCGGAATTAGTTTCTCAGGTGACAGCCCAACCTGTTCCAGGTAAATGTGACAGCCCTACGTCATGCAACGCCAATTTCACGTGTCACACACGCACACACATACACAACCGCTTACTAAATCAAAAGACTGTCCTGAGAAACACTTCCTGTCAGAAGGCGCGCGCCTCTTTGCGCGTTATAATATCAAGGCTGCGTCCCAAACCTCACACTGACACACTACTTAGTTCCAACACAGCACACACCAGTAAAGGCTTCCGATTTCGACATACTATGTAGTACAATAGGATGCGGAATGAGACCAAGCCTGAAGGTCCCGAATCAACACGCTTGACTTTTTTTTTTTTTTCCTTAAAAATTGAACTGGAATAAAGTTGGCTAGACGTTGGACGCCCGATATTCGCAGAAATGCGGAAATTAAGGGACCGTCTCTAAAGTTACATACGACATTGTTAAACACGTTTCTAACTTCAATAGCAT
>JANDJT010000141.1:139778-152569 GCA_024331685.1 Stegophilus panzeri | reverse complement strand
TGTATGTATGTGTGTGTGTGTGTATGTATGTATGTATGTATGTATGTATGTATGTATGTATGTATGTATGTATGTATACCTGCATCTTGGGATCTATTATATGTTTATACAGGTTGTTAGAAACAAAACTACATTTATTTTATGGAACGTACAAAAATGCCAACGGCTTTCTTAAGAAGTGGGTCTGTTTTATATCAATTAAACCAAGGACAATGATGACGATCTCTAAAAACAACAAAAAAAAACAATAAAAAAAAAATCGCCAAGTCTGTACATGAAAAGCTATACATAAAATGCACAAAAATCCTGATCATACTTTAACTCAGCACTGTCCATGTGGTGTAGGAGCTGAGGATGTGGAAGATGAGGCAGACGATGTTGATGGTGAAGGTTCATGAAAAGAGCTCATTTCTTCCTCGTTGGCTCCACAGGTGTCTACCACACAGATGAGGCAGCTGGTAACAGGGAAGGCACGCTCTTTGCTCGACATCACCCATTTGTCTGTCTCTGTATGGTACTCCATGATATGACCCAAACGGCCTACACCCTGGAATCCGGCCAGCACGTAGATGACTGAGCCCACGGCTGCACACTTTACCGTCACGCCTCTCCACGGCATCGGTGACGCCATTTTCCACTCATTACTGCCTATTTCATAATACTCCACTGAATCCAGACCACCTGCAGTACGAAATATAGGCATAATGGTATGAACAATGCAACACAACATCATGGCTTTTATAATAAAAATAATAAAACATTAATAGGATATTATAATATTGCTTACACATGGAAATGGTGACCTGCTATACCATTACTGCCTGTTGCAGCTCCTCTGGTGATCATAAGAAGGATCATAAGATCCTTCAGCCTTGCCACCATGCCTAACACAACCAAAACCAAACAGGCCTGCCCAGTGACTAAGGCTGTAGCAAGCGCACTGGCACCGTTAATGCATGCTCAGTGCCACTGGTTCCATATTGAGTTATTGGGTGGTCCTGTTCCACCTAATACCACTCAGGCATGCTTGCCTAACACAACCAGAGCTATACAGACCTTCCCAGTGATTAAGGCTGTGACAACTCCCACTGGCACCGTTAATGCATGCTCAATGCCACTGTATCCATATGGCATAGGTCAGCTGCAGGGTCGTCAGCTGGGTACCACCGCTCAACAACATTTCACTCCTTTAACTGCAGAACGTCTACTGATGACGGAGCAGTGGCAGGGCCATCTCTCTGCCACCCCTTGCAACTACTACCCCAACACTCCTTTCTCTGCATCCAGAGCCAAAAGCTGCTTTTCTCTGCCTCTTCAGCCAGGTCTTTTAGGTCCTTCCACTGGTTTGCTCCAGTTACGCCCATATCCCTCAGGAGGCGAACAGTTGATGTTCCAACAAAGCCACGGCATCCTACTTTTACTGGGTAGATGATCGGTTCTCCAGCCAGCCTCCTTACACTCAGCGATGAGATCGGAGTACTTCAGACTTTTCCTCTCAAAGGCATCTTCTATTCTTTCCTCCCATGGGAGAGTCAGCTTGATGAGGAGCATGGTCTTGGTGCCACTGGACCACATCACTATATCAGGGCGGAGACTTGTGTTGGTGATCTCACTAAGGAACTGGAGCTTCCTGCCAAGATCGAGTCTCATTCTCCAGTCCTGGGTGAAAGGAACTATCCTTGATGGAATTCTTGACGTGGTGCTTGTGTTGCCCCACCTTCTCTGACAAATTGGAAGTGCTGACATACTGGTGGAAGATGACCCCTGCTTATAATCCGGCTATGCCCCTCCAGCACCTCGGCCAATCTGCTCAGGACTTGACCGTGTCAGCACCTGTAGCACTCTTGGGAGAGAGCAATCTTGCAGTCTGAGGAGATGTGCTGGAGATGTGCATTTGGACTGCTACAGCGGGGGCAGCACTCTTCCTGGCCAAACCACTGGTGCAAGGAAGTGTGTTGTATGTTGCCCTGTACAGAAAACTAAGCCTTGTCTGAGGGATTTTCCACAGGTCCGCCATGCTGATGTTTCTGCCAACAGTGCCTTCCCACGTTGTCCTGTCCCCTGGTTGTCTCTGTGCTACCGCCTTGATCTTATAGTGCTCAACCTCAATCAGTCACCTCAGACACTACCAGTTCCTTCCTCTCTTTCCTGCTGGCCTTGGACCAGACCTGTGTAGCTTCTCCCCACCCAAGATAAGTCCTTCCTATCTGGACTCTGCCGATGATCTCTTTGTGTTGCAGCCTGCAAATTGGCAGATCAACTTCGGCATGGGCTTTCCACTTGCGGCCCGTGTGGATCTTGACATTTGTACTCTGCCTGGTCAGTGGAGTCCCTCACCCCCATACTAGCCTGGTCTTCTCCTGCTTGTAGCCCATGATGATGGACTGCAGTGGCAGCTGTAAGATGTCCTTTCCAAAGAGACCTGTTTCAGATAGGCATCGCAGCAAGTCTAGACACTTTTGGATGAGAGCGTTGGCTTTCCCATCCATCTTGTTTACTGTGGATAAGGAGATTTCACACAATTTCAACGGCCATTATCGATGAAAGAGTGGCATGCTGCCCATTATCTGTTAGTTCATAATCAGTTACTGTCATTGACAAAGAACACAGCAGTAATAAATCTTTAGACTTTATCTTTCATCCTCTCAGTGAGACTGTCTTACGTTCTGTTTGTCCTTATTTTATGTTTACATGTCAAGGTGTCTGATAAAATCAAACCAAGTTTTGTAATAATGCACCACAGAGCTTTGCACCAAACCTAAGTTTCTAATAAGGTCTCAGTTTTGTCCAATCTTCCAACCACTAGAGTTTGTGTCAAGGAAACATACAGTACCGAGGCCGTTCTGTCCACCCACAGCATAGATCCTCAAGTTGACCACCACCAGGCCGTGGTTCTTCCTGGCCTCCCTCATGCCGCACAGCACTCTCCATCTGAGAGGAGAGGACAGTTAAATCATCAAACCTTTCTTTACCAAATAGACCATCTGACTGATGATAAAATGATATGTAATGGTGCATTAAAATGAGTGCAATCCAAAACCCTGTTTTAGACCAATCAGAATCTAACATTCAACAAGCGTTGTGTTTATAAACTGGTGTTGATAATCCCTTGAGAAAGTCTTGATTAATTTTCAATAAAATTCCAGCTTCAAACTTTATATTAATGCTCTAACATATTATTGTTTATATAGTAGCAACGTCTTTCTTTGTTTGTTTGTAATTTAACACCATTTAAAAATTTTCATGGTGGGAAACAGGTTAAAATGTAGCAAAAAATGAAGAATTTACAAATAATAATAATAAAAAAAAACGTTTATCTTAAATCTAAAACTAAACCTGGCCTCACTTTATAATAGCAACTTAAATATGTGTGCTGGATGCTCTGTTTATGGCTTCAATAATGTAAGTGATAACAGGAAGTTCCACAATGTTAAATGCAAATATAAATGGGCAAAAAATATGACGTAGTTCTTTAATTAATAAAAAAAAGAAAAAGAAAAAGTAGCCGGCACATTACTGTGGTAGAAGAGGAACCAAATATCGTAGGTTCATGTTGTTATTGGAAAGTAATCATGGCGGTTACAGTGATTTGGCTTTGTGCCTGACCACGTCGTTTTCCTTTGTGATGTTGCCTACTTCTGCAGAACTGTCATACTGAGATGCTCTTTCTATAGAGTACCTATAAATCTAATTAAAATAATAAAATGTTTCAACAAACAACACACAATGACTTAGAGACATTCTTAAACATTTACCCTTGTTAAAAATGCCATGAAGAATCCTTACACCTTCACAAATAGCAAGCCTGCTAATTATATGCTATAAAACCAGCGTGCATTTGTCAGAATCTGAACTAACTTGACAGGTTGACATGAGTAGGATTTCACTGGCTTTTATATTAGAAATTGAACTCATGTATGATGTTAGCCGAATCGTGTTTTTAATGGAAGTAAAGAGAAAGTATTTAATGAAAAGAAAAGACAGTTTGAACCCAATCCATATAATCAGAATCGGCCATTAAAAAGGAATTAACCATTTATAAATCACACTTCTCGGTTCAGACCTTCATGTTCATGAACAGCTTTGTAAGAGGCCAATGAGTTGAAGCAGGCATGTCAAATTAAGCAAAACATACACATGTGCAGAGCATGAAGTCCTCCGTACTGAGCCTGGAACCCACTGTATATGAACTAAGAGGTCAGTGTATGAGAGAGGTGTCCTTACTCCTCTGTGTTGGGGTCGTACACTTCGCAGTTGTTGAGGACTCTGCCGGATACGTTATTCCCCAGACTGCCTCCACATACATAGATCAGGCCGTTAGCCTCTACCGAGCCGTGGCTGCAGCGAGGCTGGAGCATGCTGGGTTTGTTCTGCCACGTCTCTGTCCGAGTGTCATAGCACTCAAACAGGTTCAATGCAGAACTCCCTATGACATACACACACACCAAAAGTTAGACGAGGTTTACACACTTTACTAGTATTAGTGTTTAATTTAATTAAGTATTATTATATCTTTTGATATGAAAATGTGAAAAGAGTGGAACAACAGATTACAGACAAGTAAAACGAATGATTTTAGAATGAAAGAACACTTTTGAAAGTGTTTATTTCATGAAATAAGCATGACAGTGTTTTATTCAAGCTACTTGAACAGTATGTGTGATTACCATAAACAAAGATGTCCTTGTTTCCCTGTACTTAAAAGAAACAAACATGATATACTTGAAGATAACCTATAATGGAGATCTAAGGGTAGTTGCTGAAGTCTGCCAAAAAAATGTACGAAATATGCAACTATATAAAGCAATAACATCAGACTCTGCCTTTGGATCTGCTATTGCATTATATATTTTACTCATTCTAGATCAGCATCAGCCATGTTTTTCACTTCCTCTACAAACTCACCCACTTCTGAGCCACCTGAAGTGTAGATCTTGCCCTTGGATGCACAGGCTGCCAGACTGTCTCTAGGGTTCGGAGGCCCCAGTTTGGAATACCAGCTGTCCTTCACCACATTGTAACAGTCCATTCGTTTAATGGGGAAAAGCTGTGATCCTCCAAGGATGTACACCACGTTGTCCCAGAAAACAGCCGCAGCATCGCGCCGTTTCTCAAAGGGGCAGCGGATATCGGTCCAGCTGTAGTCCTGAAATGGCCATGAAGAACAGATACGCGCATGAGGAAACATTCAGAACCAGTGTACGATAAGAGAATAGTTCACTGTGTTCTAAATCTTTGTTCAACATTTAATATGACACAGTTGCAGAGGTGCCAAATTTGCATACCTCCCCACCCCCCACCACCAGATATTCGCCAAACAGCAAGTCTGGTGAAATCAGTGAAAGCAGCTCCTCAAGACTCACAAGACCGAGATTCATCCGTCAAATTTCACCTAGATAAAGTTACAGTAGAGTGAAGCGAAAGTAACCACTACCAGAAGCAAAGGTGTCTTTCACATCCCGTGTCCTTTCCCCTTCTGTGGATTCCCTTTTTTTGCTGGGTGAATCTCATTTGTGTTAGTTCAGACCATTGCATTATCTGCAACACTATGGGTAGCTAAAGCAAAAAGGGTAGCTTTCTTTTGACTCTGTCTATACGTGTTGGTAACAGGTGACAGTTTGCACCTTGGGGTTGAAGTAGCGGCAGGACTGTGGCTGCGAGCCACCGAACAGTGCGATGCGGAAGTCATGTTTCTTGCGGCGCGGACGACTGCTCTCACCCAGTTCCTCTCGGTCCTCAGGAGACAGGAGATGGTAACGCATTCCGCCTGACCCACACACACACGTGCACACATACGCACAAAAAACAGGAAAGACGCCTTATTAACTACCATTTCATCAGAACATCTGCTATGTTCAAACTGTTGGGCGTGCCGTGCCATGATGCTTTTGGAAAACTCAACCAAGAATCGGTCATTCTAATCGGTGCTTTATTTTTAATCACATGTAAAGCATTTAAAATGATATCGCTAATATAACAGCTGCTATTACAGATAAAAAAAAAAATCATCCTAAAAG
The DNA here is from genome assembly GCA_024331685.1 of Stegophilus panzeri. Classification (NCBI taxonomy): domain Eukaryota; kingdom Metazoa; phylum Chordata; class Actinopteri; order Siluriformes; family Trichomycteridae; genus Stegophilus; species Stegophilus panzeri. The sequence goes on along the minus strand of JANDJT010000141.1, from coordinate 146,552 downwards.
TAATGAATCCTTAAGTGTTTGTTTTTATGTTTGAATGATTAGTGCAGAACAATAAAGCGACTCACAGATAACCATTTTGAGGCACTCGGGATTGTCCTGGATGAGAGGCTCAGCCTGCACGGTCTTACTCAGGAAGTTTTTGGACACAAGTGGGAAGCGCACTTTGCTCAGTATGTCCACGATGTACTTCTGCCGATTCAACACGTCATACTTCAACCACCGCACGGCAGCGTCATAGATCTGCAGGAGTACACACATATCATTTCTACAAAACGTCTAGGACTTTAATTATAAAGTTATTAGAATTCCTACATAATGGGTGGGCCGTATATAAATGTCACAAATTAGTCTCCGTGACATGCCCTAAGACGTAGCTAGAATCTTGCTCACCTGGTCTTCGGCTCTGACGGTCAGTGTGTCCTGGTGAAGCAGATGTGTGACCTGCTTCACGTCCAGCTGCAGGAACTCGTCCAGTTTGTACACGTCTGTAAAGTGCTGATAGATGAACTCGTCTGCAGCAGTCTTCAGCTCGGGACAGTGAAGGCACTCAGCCAATGCACTGATACCTGTAGGATTAATTTGAAGACATTTACAATGCTTCTGTGCTTTTCCTACAGAGTTTTAATCATACTGTATACCAAAATGCTGCTGAATTCTTGATTCTGATTAATCAGGAAGCATGGATTCATTTTCATTATCAGCAGCTCCGGCAGTCATTCTGGCTACAAGGCAAATCGCAGGTTTATATTAATGCACTCCTCCTAATACATTATCGTTTCTATAGTAACAGCTCATTCGCTGGGACTTGTATGGCTGATGCTCCATATGATCTAAGACTAATAATAAACAGATAAAAAGGTTAGAGATATTTGTTGATATGGTGAAGCTGCTCAGTTTTTTAAGAGCCCACAGTCCCATCCACTTGATTTCTATTTCACCTACATAAAATTAGAGTGAAGCGAAAGTCTATATTTAACATTTATGGAAGGAGTTTCCAGTGTACGCACTTTGTAATAGTTTTCCTCCATGGGAGAGTCATCAGAACAGAGTACTTTGTTCTTTCCAGTTTTTACTTTTTTTTTTGTCTTAATAATTTTAAGAAAGATTAAAAAAAAAGAGAAGTCTGGTAAAGAAATGCCTGTTTATAGCTGCTATAATGTAAGTGATAACATGAACTAACTTGCCTAGTAGACATTCCACAATATTTAAAGTTATAAACGTATACGTGTCATTCAGGAATAACTTAACATTGTAATTGCTGGTAAATTACTGTGATATAAGAGGAATAAAATACTTTTGGATGTGCTGTTATCAGAAAAAAGAATCAATGTCAAAGCCTAAGTGTTTTATTCCTTATATACTATTTCATAGCATTAATGTCTTTATAATATAGTAGTATACAGGGTGTCCCAAAAGTTTCCATACACAGCGGACTATGTTTGCCAGCACCATGTCGGTTGTGCCTTCGTCGGTGGATGTTCGTGGATGTCCACAACACTTCCAGTCTTTTTGAATTTGTTAATAAGTTTGGCAACAGTGTCGTGTGTGTGTGTGTGATGTGCTTGCCATGGTTCCCGTTAAAGTCCATCGCAACCTTCCGACAGCGTCCAGATCCAGCCACGAGAATGATTTCAATACTTCTTTTGTCAAATGCATTCTTAAAGGCTATCTGGAAAAATATATATTATACACTAGGTATGAAAAATTCCCTATGTATGGAGACTTTTGGGACATCCTGTAGTAAAGTAGTCAAGAGTAAAATTGAAGGTCTTCAGTAAGCAGGGGTGTACACACTTCTGAGCTTTTGGCTCAGAATGTATTGATAAAGGACTAATGTGTGTCCAAGAAATGTTAAAAACACTCCTCTATTTTTTTTCCCTAGAGGGTTAACAAAATGACAAAGAATAACCAAATGGCTTAATTTATTCTGTGCAAAAGTGTGTATCTGTTCTCTGCAGGAATCCTTACCGAGACAGTTAGTTGCGTCTACTTGATCTTTCAGAAAGTCCACACACATTTTCTTTACTGGCTCTACCTGGTACTGGTTAGCAGCATTCAGCAGAGACTGGACGTTGTTGCTGTTGACAGAGATGCTAAAAAAAAAAAGGAAAGGAAAAAAAAGAATATCATTATTAAATCTGTCTCTTACTCAATTAAAAAAAAAAAAATTTAAAAAAAGAATTTTCAAGAGAAGACAGCAAAGGTACATAATGCATTCTAGATTTGAAGGCTTTCAGCCAACTTCAATATTATTGGCACTCTCCAATAGAAGGACAAATGTGATTGTATACAACCATCATCTACTACACTGTCATTTGCTGGGTGTGTGTATGTGTGTGACCTTTGACTTGGAAACACTGAAAACATTAGTGAATATAGAAGGAGGAGAAAGTTTCCTTGTAGCAGCTCAGAGGTAATGGCATTAAAAGCTGAGTACAAACCTACAAAGACAATCCTGGCATTCTGTATGTACATGGGGCGTCCAGATTCTTCACTAGACACAAAAGCTATGTTTTTTTTGCAATAGCTATCTCAGTCATAAGATTTTAGCCTTGTTATTGAACCGAACTGTCTGAATTGAACAGTTCGACAAACAAATGTGGTAGGAATATAAAGAAGCTTGAAATGTTCTGCATGGAGGAGTGTTTAAAAAGTCTTTCCAAGCTTGTTAGACATCACAAGAAGAGACTCAGTGCCATCAATAATTTTAAACTTTAAATCATTAAAGTTCTTTAAATAGTACCTTAAAACATCACTTGCATGTGTTATTCATTTTCATGCAGCGTGCCAATAATTCTGGAGTTCACTGCAGCCACTATGTTAAAGATGCTGAACTTAGCTGTGAATATTAATAGTCAATGTAAAGACTTTAGCTGATTTCATACCGGGCCGTGTAGACGAATTCCACCAGCAGCTCGATGATCTCAGGCTCTGCACCTCCGAGCTCCACCTCATGGTTTGTGGCCTCCATCATGTTGGCTGTGGCAGAAAAGGAGAGAATACTGTTCATGATGATTTTGGCTTTTGACCCAAACCAGTTAAACTGTCCTGCTGGATTCATCTATATCAGTCTAATAGTTGGTGATAAGTTACATCACTAATAAACACTGAATTTGCATTACAACACAGAAACACAGATTCTTACTGGTAAACATGAGGTTGAAGAAGTGGCTCGCAGCAGCCAGGACCACTCTGTGTGCGAGGATGTGTTTCCCCTGTACCACCAGTATAACATCGCACAAGATCCCCTGAACAGCAAAGAAGACATCTTGCTTTTAGTCATATGTTCATGACTTTCAGTTAAATCTGTTCATCTTTAAAACTGTACAGATTTCTCAATTGCCATTATGCTGCAATATGAATTATGCTGCGATCCATTGTGTGCACGCACACACACACTGCACATTGAGCCAACTGCAAACTCATTATCCCTAATATTTTGCTATATTCATATATTCTGTAAGATTGTTGATTTTTGTCTTCTATTAAACAAGATTTTCAACCTACTATCCTACTATACTATCTAATGGTGGTCTATCAGTCTGTCTGTCTATTGATCTATCTGTCTGAATTTTAGTCAGTCTGTCTGTCTGTCTATCCATCCATCCATCTGTCAATTTGTCCATTTATCTTTATGTATCTTTTAGTGTCTGTCTGTCTGTTTGTCCATCCATCTATTTACAGTTATTGACAATTTACACAACACTATTAGATAGATAGATAGATAGATAGATAGATAGAGATAGAAAGACAGATGGACAGACAGACAAATAGGCAGACAGAAAGACAGACAGACTAAAATATATATAAATAGACAAATTGACAGATGGACAGACAGACAGATACAGAAAGACAGATGGACAGCCAGATAGATAAGTAGACAGAGACAGACCAACTAAAAGATAGATAGATTGACAGACAAATCAACAGATGGACAGACAGACAAACAGATAGACAGACAGATAGACTAAAAGATAGATAGATAAATAGACAGACAGAAAGAGATAGACAGATAGATAGACAGAAAAACTGACAAACAGATAGACAGACATTTCTGATTTCAGTTCTTTATTTATTCAACTGTGTTTGCACCTTTAGTGCAGTACAGCACTGAGTTATAGGATCACATCAGACTGCAATCTGAATTAAAGAATAAAAACCTAACCATGACAGACCTCTAGACATTTTATCCTACCTGTTTCCTCAAGTTATTCATCATTCCCATTATATTAGACAGTAATCTATATTCCTCCTTGGATGCAATTTTCTTCTCGCTTTTCTTTTTAGGGCCTGAAGGTTTCTCGCAGGACGAGGAGGCCATCCTGTCCATGTCCTAATAACACTACAGTAAACGTGGACTAATACACAATGTTAGACTAAACACACGGAGTCAGGCGGAGGTGAAGCCGGAAACCAAAAGCCACAACAACTACAAAGTATTCCCCAACCTGTTTGTCAAAATAAAAGTCTGAAGCCCGTTAAAGGAGGCTGTGTCACCAAAACTGAAAGCAACTTTTTAGTTAGCAGAATTATTAGCAAAACAATATGGGCGTTTCCCAAACGAAAACGGACAGTTTAACCGTTTAAGTCAATATTTACACGGTAGCCTAGTCCATGCAGCAATGGAGAGCAAAATATTACTGCAATACATTATAGAGTCAACAGGGGGCAATTCATTGGGCTATTGTCCAGAAACATATTTGAACTGTAATCCAATGCAAACCCATGTATGTCGATACAGGGTTTGCATTGGATTACAGTTCAAATATGTTTCTGGACAATAGCCCAATGAATTGCAGTTAGTTCTGTAGCAAAATACAGTGTTATTTTATTTGAAATAGGTAATTATTTCAGTCATTCATTTTCATGAGCTGCTTTATACTTTTTAGAGTGGTGGTGAATCCATATCACATCCAGGGAACGCTAGGTGTTAGGTGGGAATACAATCTGGATGGAATGCCAGTCCATCACAGGGCACCATGCCTAGTCACGCATTCACACCTATTGAAACTAATTTAAAGTTAAACTAGCTTCTGGTATGTTTTTTGGATTCGGGAGGAAACCAAAGAACCTGGAGGAAACCCACTGAAAACATGCTCTGCAGGAGAGTGACCCAAACGTAGGACAAAACTGTGGACCCTGTAAGGCAGCAACACTATCCACTGCATCACCATACCATCTGGTGCTATGCACTATCTATAAAACATCTACCTATCTATCTATCTATCTATCTATCCATTCATCCATCCATTTTCTTTACCACTTATCCTACACAGGGTCGCAGGTAGCCTGGACACAAGGTTGGGGACACCCTGGACAGGGAGCCAATTTATAGATGCCAGTCAGCCTACAGTGCATGTTTTCAGACTGGGGGAGGAAACCGGAGAACCTGGAGGAAACCCCTGAAGCCCGGGGAGAACATGCAAAGGCCACACACACAGGGCAGGGCAGAATCAAACCCCCAACCCTGGAGGTGGGAGACAAATGTGCCCCCCATTCTATCTATCTATCTATCTATCTATCTATCTACAAAAATATTAAAAAGGTACAAGAAATGTTTTTTTTAATTGAATTTAGCATTAAGGCATACAGGTAATAGTAATTCTTAAATTAAAATCCAAAAGAATTCAAAGTGGAAGATTTCTATATCCAAATAATTATCTTGAGGAACTTCATTTTACAAAAGAGATTCCCAAAAGAAACAGTGTATTCGCATTACTGTGCTCACAAAGTAAATTTGAAAGTTGTATTTGTATGTGATGTACACTAGATGTCAGTGTTTCCCATGATCTGTATCAGGTTGGTGAAGTGTGGGCTATGTGTAGGTGATGGCCTTGAAAATGAACAGTGTCTGCACATAATACCTTTTAAATTACTAACATTTATAGATTATATTGAAAAAATGTTAATATGAGAAAGTGGGAATAAGACAAATCAAAACCTGTCTAACATCCTTCAATCTGGCATCTCTTGTATTGGGGTAGATCTTCTGTGTCAGGTGATGTGCACATATCAGCCATGATGGTTGTCTAGTCAGTTTCTATTAGCGCAGTAGGTTAAACATCTGTAGTCAAGCAGGTGGCAGGTTGACACCTGGTCTCAACTGATTTCAGCTTAATCACTCCAACTTGAAGGCAGGCCTGTGTCCATTAGAAGCAGCAGCCAGGAGATGTCCCACTGGATCTCCAGGTATCCAGGCAGAGAGAGAGAGAGAGAGAGAGAGAGAGAGAGAGAGAGAGGTCTAATATCTGTGTTGTCCTCACTACATTCGTTTTGATGACTATTTGTTTTGAAACCAGTGTTAGCAGAGCACATTACAATTTCCACAAGATTGCACATATGATCAAATTTGTGCACCTTTATTTTAAAGCAGGTCATATTAACATAAGCAACAGGACTACTTCTGGCTAAAACTCATGAAGAACACAGTGAAGAAAGCGTATGTTACTTGACCATGCTGGTGTAGAGCAGGTTAGAGTGTGGTTTAGTGTGAGTCTGCATTAGGATGGTGGTGTTGGCGGATGAGATAGAGGAGTAATGAGTAACATGGCACACCTGAGCCCTTAGATATTTTCGGTGAGCTGAGCAGAAAGTGGTGAATGGTGCAAAAGTGGTGGAGCTGCAAAGCTTCAACGTTCTTTATTTTACAAAGTCCTTTACATTATTGGGCAGCTGTGGCTCAGGTGGTAGAGTGGGATGTCCACTAATCGTAGGGTTGGCGGTTTGATTCCCGGCCCACGTGACTCCACATGCTGAAGTGTCCTTGGGCAAGAC
>JANDJT010000141.1:120247-134972 GCA_024331685.1 Stegophilus panzeri | reverse complement strand
TATATATATTTCACTGCAGTTTGTGTTTTCAAAAGGCTTCATTAGCTCCCGTAAATTCAAATAACACGGCAGCGCATCACATCAAAAGATGACACACAGTGCAGGATGCAATTATCCCATCATACCACAGACATCTTCATACGCATACACAAACATACACTTAGATCAAAAACAGCCACCAAACGATCAGTGCACAAAAAAGACAAAGGATAAGAAACATGGAGTGTCTAAAAATATCTAAAATTCTAAAAATCTGTGGGGTTTTTCTCCATTTGACATGTGGTTGTTTGCTTGATTTTGTTTTTGATCTGTGTGTGTGTGTGTGTGTGTAACTTCATCCAAAACATCCCATTTTTCAATCGTATACTGTACAGATCAAAGAGAAAATGCTGTTTATTTTACAGAAATTCATTAGTCTGTACAGACATTACATTAATTTAGTACACTTGTCTTGTTGAGGTGTTTACAGGATAAACATTACAATTTAAGCAAAAAAATCAAGTTTATAAAATATTATCAACTTTGAGCATGGTAAGGTTTATGCTATGGCAAGGCATTTATCTGTACTACAGTAGAGTGGTACCTAATTACTAGTGACAGTGAATATAATCACCTGGACTGACCCCATTCAGAGAGATCTTATAATAGTCTATGTAATGATGTAGGAATAACATTGATAGTCTGTGGCTGTAATGTCTAGTTTTTTTCTCCCCTTTGTCTTCAGTAACACTATTATATACAGGTATAATGTTAAGCACTACATTATAATCATATTGTCCTTATGTGGAAGATATCATTGCTGAAATTTCCATGTTACTAGTTAACTACCTAGTTAACTGTTGTCTGTCCTTCAGTGTATGCATACCAGTTGTTTTTTTTGCTACAGTGATCTATGAATAGCTTGACAATGAAACCTTTACATAATAATCTGCTGCAAACGAACACACACTCACCTAAAGCCATATAGGCAGCTGCATTGTTGATTTCTACAATTTTTTTTAAGGGTTTCAATTCTGTAATGTTCTACTGGGTTCATGATGTGTTTCAGCCGAATACTAAACATGGTAAACAGAAAATCTGTAAGCCTTTAATTTAAACAACAATAACAATAACACAAACCCCACAAAATTTTTAGTTCTGTCAACTGTCACACTTTTTGTGTAATTTGTATTTTGATTAGACAGCGTGTTCTTAGTGGATCTCCTCCTAATGGACCTTTTTTTTTCTTTTTTCTTTTTTCGGGGGGGGGGGTCCAAAGTGGGGAGACTGTAAATAATCCACTTTCACATTCATTACATTCATTACACACTGACGCTGATGTGTTCTGAAACATGTCAGTTCAAATGAAGATCAAATCTAATTTTTTTTTTTCACTCGGCGTAATCGCATGACATGACAGTAACTGATAGGCTGCATAAATCTACACTGTGGGCTAGAAAGAAATCAGCTCCAACCTCACTTTGTTATCTCACTGTGTACTTTTCTTATGACCACTGGTAGTACTGATGTGCTTGGTTCAACAAAAATACAAAATAATCTAAAATACAAACATAAACTGTAAATAATCGGATGTGGATGCCAAAAATGAAAATCTTATATTGATGTCTTTTCATCTTTGAATGATAAGGAAGCTTAGTCCTGCTAGCATAGCCTAGCAATATAGAAGATCTTGTGCTCTTTATACAGTGTTTGTGCACACCACTGAAATGTTTAGCACAGTGAATCTCTGAGGACTGTCCCTGACCTCCTGTGACACTGTATATTTTGAACCCATTCATACATAGCAAGCCTTTATGCTAATATTGATTTCTCTAGGAGTTTTTGTTTTCATCCACAGTTTAGAGGTCTCCTATTATTTCATTTGATTCCATTAGGTCTGGGACTCATCTCTGCGTGCAGTGTCTTTTGACTCGGCCTCATGTCTGTGAAGGCCAGGAAAATGGTAGCAAAAGCCACATTTTTTGACACACAATATCCCAGTTGGTTCTGTGGCTGGACCTTTTAAGTGACGTAATAGAGGAGTCATGGAGATCCTGCAGGAAGGGAAGCCTTTACATGCAGAGAAAGCAGGGAACAGAGCGAAGCTTCATATTGCGACTCGCTGCTGGAGGCTTTCGTAATTATCCAGGATCCAGACACTGTAATTAAACCTCTGAGCAACGAGTTTTCTTCTGCGATTCTTTAACTGTTGGGACCATCCAAAAAACATAATTCAACAAATAGACACTAAAAAATCGAGTAATAGAACGAGTTAATGAAACTCTTAGTCTTTCCAATAGCAAGACAGGTTAATAACTTTGCTGTATGAAGAAGGAAAAGGTGTAAAAAGGTCGATTTATTGAAGCCTGAGGACCCATCTAATTAACCACAATCCAATTTAAAGTACTATATCCTTTGGTGCCCATAAACTCGTCCAAGACTCTCTCATTTTTAAGGTCATTGCTTAATAACATCCTTTTGGACTCAGCTTGTGTTTAGAGCTCTGAAAACGAATTAGGATTCACAGTCCATGATCTTCCCTGTCATTTCTGTATCTCCTTAAAGGCAACACTTCTGGGAATTTTGGAAAATCTACAATCCATCATAACCTGAAGTGACATAGAAGCAAAATTGTTATATGCATATGAAAATAAATACATCATACTGGAAGAAAAAAAGTAAGAGAAAAGATTGTATTTGATCATTTGATAATACTTATTAATACAGGTAGCCTAATTAAACATGACCCTTTCGCTCTTTCTCCATCAAATACAGGGTTCTCACTATTTTCCCAAGACCACCTTAAGGGACTGTGGAGCGAAAATAACAAAGACACTGACACCAATCTGTCTTTAATAAGGCACACAGGACTCAGTGGGAGGAAATTAATTTACGAGACATCTATGCAATAGTGGGGGCAACAAAGACATGCTTTATCCCTCACATTAAAAGATGCTCTGGGATTTTCTGCAAGCTCTGTGCTTCTACACATGGCCCAACAGACACCTCTCCTGCTTCTCGCCAGCCTGCCTGGCTTGGCTCGTCGAGTCGTGAAAAGCTCCTCGCTAACAAGCTGCCATTTGCACATGAAAGCAAACAGAAGGATTTCTCTCTACAAACAGCTCGCTCTGATCCAAATTTGCATACTAGACTCTCAGAGGGTCCCCCAAATCTGCAGTCGAGTTAATGATCGGCAGCACTGAAATAAGCTAAAAATAGGTTTAAATGAAAGGCTATGAAGGAAACACACAATAAAGATGGATTCCTCCCTGAAGAATCTCAGGAATTTGCTGAAACTGTATGTTGCTGGGTGTCAGAGTTGCTGTCACAAGGGGAAAAAAACCTTTACAGCAATGTTTCATCCTCATAGTTGATTTACAGAAATGGTGTAGACCTGGGGCGTTCGCTGAACTGTTAATCAACTGTTAATCATAATTTTTTCCAGCTCAGCTAGTAGCCTAAGTTTTGTTTTATGGAACCTGAGGTAACTTGGCTGTTAATGTATGACATGATCAGAAAAAGTTGGATTTCTCATAAAACTCACCCCGGGTGTTGTTACTGTTTGTAGGACTTCCAGACCGATAAAATATAAAACTTTTTTGTGTCGCTAGCCAAGGGGAGGCACAAGTAAGCTATGGGTTTAGCTACTACAGTGCCATGCAAAGTACATTATCTTTCCTTATGCACTGCTCATATCATGTTCATGTAAACTGGAACGCATATAGACATTTACACACCTTGTTTTCCTGCTCAACATGAGAGGATGTTAGTGTTTCAGTTTCAACCCATCTACATCCATCTATCTATATCCTAGCGTTGAGCTAGCATGAGTTAACATTTGGCAGAATTGAGACTGTAAGCCAATAAGACATGAGTACATTTACATTTATTCATTTAGCAGACGCTTTTATCCAAAATGAGGAAATACAACCAAAGCAATATATCAAGCGGAGAACAATACAAGTAGTGCTACCATACAAGATTTTTTTAATTGAGAAATTCTAGAAAAGCAGAGTGTGCAGAGGTGTAAGTGCCAAAGTTTTTATTATTTATTTATTTTTATTAAGGGATAATGTGGGATTGGCGTTTTAGGGGTAAGTTAAGTGTTTAATGGGTTAGTTAAGTGATTTAAGTTAAGAGTATTTCCACATATTTTCCTGTAAACACTGTCTGATTGGTCTCGCCTCCTGAAGATATAAAATTACAACACTGACGTCTTCTTTTACTGATGTTCAGTTAAGTAGTGACAAACCGCTCCAAGTGGAGAATTATTCAGGGCTTAAGAAAAAATCTTTGGGGCTACAGCCCCGAATGCCCAGGCCAGGTTAATCCCCTGCTGTAGACGTGCTCTTTATAGTGCATGACTTACCCTCTTGATACAATATTTACACCGTCATGTTTAGTTTAATACTCATATCAGTGGAACTGGATTTTAATTGATTTAATCATATTGTTGTATTGAAACCGAGTTCCATTCAGTTACATACTACCTAAATATTACAGCACCTGAGTTAGTCAAACTGTTGCTATGCTCTAGTTAATTTATTTAAATATACCACATTACAGATTATTATGGCTGAAAACAACCAACGCATTTACTTTATGTCCTATTTAACACATGAATTCAAACTAACTAGCATTTAGGAATCAGGAGAATAGCTATCAGGCCTAAACCAGAGCTTTCCCAGAGCTGGAAAAGAGTATACTCGGATATAAAAAGTGTTTAAGAAGACACCATAACTCAGATATGTTATAATGTCATAATAAAAAATATATATATATAAATATATATATATATATATATATATATATATATATATATATATAAAATCACTGTAATGAACTGGACTCAGGAGATAGATGAGAATCCATGTGTAGGCAGTATAATAACAAATCCAATACACATTGTTCTAAAATCAATGTAGAAATGGACAAAGGGTCAAACACAGGAATAGCAAGCTGTCCAGACAAAGGGCAAATTCAAACAGTATTCAAAACACAAGGCAAAGGTCAAGAACACGACAATAGTACTCATGGTATATAAGGCTAAGGATTTACACAAATGAAAATGTTGGCAAGACTTCGCAATGACTTAAAGTTTGAACTGGTTTTATATAGTCTGTAAACAGGAAGTTGAGGTGAAATGTGGAGGCGTAGAGGTGGAAGTAAATCACTTACAGTCACTGTTAATATCTTAACATACACTTTTTGACTATTACTTATGATAATTAGGGAGCTGGTCATTAATCATTGCTCAGTAAAAGTGTGCAAATTTTTGCACCCACTTGTTTATCTGAGACCTTTAAATCAATTTACTGGCTGAATGAAATTGTGCTCAATGAGTGGTGACAGTAATAAATTGTGTGGGTTGAACTTTTCTAGCATAAATACAACGATGCATCATAAAATCTCTAAGTGCTTTCTGACTCTCATTAAGAATCTTTGTGCCAGTTTATTTTGGATTTACCAGACAGCCCTTGTGTCACGAGCTGTGTTGGTTACGCCAACTAAAGTGCTTCACATAGATCTTTTTTTTTTTCTCTTCTCATCGGTATTTTATACGTCCATTAAAATGACGACACAGTGTCGCTCCTCAAGCTCAACCTTCCATAAATACAGATTTTCCAAGACTAAGTAATATCAGATTGCCCAAAACCGATATAGATTTGGACAGGAATCATCCACCTGAGGTTGGATTTTTTACATAACTGAATTACATGTATATAGAGCCCTTCTACAGTATTACTGTCTTCAGGTTCATCATACACACACTGGCCAGAAAACAGTATAAAACTACAAGAGAGTATGATAATAATATTATATAATGTTCTTCAAAATTACAGTTCATAAAAATTTAGAAATGTATAAAATACCATAACATTCTCAATAAATATACTGCCATAAAACACCACAAGTTTGCTGCCACAGTTGCACTGTTTTAGCTAATTACTGTAGGCCTATAGTGAATATATACTTGATGGACTGCTTTCACGCACTAAACATCCTCCACTAAACAAACCTAATTGCTTCCACCTGACTAGATATATGTAATGTTTATCTTTGGTTATGGGTCTTTAGACGACTTCTTGCGCCATCAACTGTAAATTTCACGAGACAGGATAAATACTTTGAACTGCAATGGCTTTTGCATTATATACAGTATGTTCTTCATAATACAAAGCAATTTGCTGAGAACGATAGACGTAGGACTATTCAAGTAATGTGGGTTCACACCTCAAAACAATTTTCTCAATGCTTTTTTGTGGAGGTTGAAGGCATGGCATAGAAAGAGATTAATTGATTAATGTGGGGGAAAAAACAAAAGAGTTGTGGGAGGAAGGTGCAAGATAGAATGCGTAGGTGCCAAATTACATGTTTGTTGGCTATAAAAATAAATAAATCAGTGCTGTTCCCAGTTATGATAAACAGGAGAAACAGAATGAAACTACCATTAATATTTCAATCAGGATGCGTCAGCACACGATTAAGAGAAACAATAATGCACTCACAACAATCCATAGCACTAACAGAGACCTTGTTAAGAGTATTTTCTTTTCTCAATATTAACACATTATTAGCCAGTCCTGTTGCACCTACATTACGCTGGTAATTATTCTGCTTTTCTGGAAATGGTGTTTGTTTGAGTTCTAGAGAAAGTACTAAAGAAAACCCCTTAAAAAGTTTTTTTTTTTTTTTTCAAACCAAGCTAGAAAGCATTAATTTGTGACTTATAGATGTGTTAGTGATGTTTCAAATAAATGTCATGTACATCAAGTGTATGTACAGTACAGCATATACAGTCGGTTGACAAATAAAAGGCTCTGTTATGCTGTGGGGTACATTCATTTATTTTGTTGGATGGTTTGGTGCCACTTGTTTCCTTAGAGTGAAGCTTCACTGCAAATTAATTAAGTTCTTCTGACTGATCCCCTTTATCCAGTGATGAAACTTTTTTTTTTTCCTGATGGAAGTGGTCTCTTATAGGATGACTGAGAGCTTCAGTAAATGCTCACATCAACCATTAGAATGGGGAAAAGTATGATCTCTGTGCCTTTAACTGTAGCAGGCTTGTTGGTACCAGATGCGGTGGTTTGAGTATTTCAGAAACTACTGATCTCCTAGGATTTCTCATAAAATTTTACAGTGATGTTCTTATGAGCATTATTCACAGCAAAACTTCAGATCTTGTGTAAAATAGGATTTTTGGGGGTTTTTTTTTGGAATCTAAACATAACTATCTTGTTTGCTCAGTGAAGATTAGGTTTACTCAAAGATTCATCTTCATTGACTTAATTTAATTTTAAAATGAGAAGCACAAATGCAGCTGCAATGAGAGAGAGAGAGAGAGAGAGAGAGAGAGAGACTTTTGTTTTTTTCTCTCAGTAGGATGAGAATAGGATTCTTTCTGTAGAAGCAGATCTCCAATCTTGTTCAGGAGGTATGTGTTGCTATGGAAGGCTTGCACCACATCCTTGGGTTTTATTTTATTTATGGTTACTCATCACTTTGAAACAACATTGTTATACTGACACATTTTCCTCACACATTATGTAACATTTTTAGTTTCTTCACTATAAACCAGCAAGCTAAGCAAACACCACATTTAGGTCGGTCCAGACTGAATGAAATGCACTATTAATACACGTCCGTCCTTTTCACCCTTCTCTAATTTGCCTGTGCGCTAGCAAATGGGGATTAGCTCCATGAAGAATGTAATTAGGGGGAAATTAAACAGGCACTCTCATGTTACTAGCAGGGCTTAGATGGCATTTGAGAAGGAAGTAACCCTTACCTTTGAGAATGCCCATATTTTTCAGCATGTAACCTTAGATCCGTTTCATTAAGATTAGAGATCGACTGATATTGATTTTATAACCAATGCCAATTATTTGCACGTTTATGTGCGGGATAACCGATATGCAGAACTGATATTTATTTGTTGTCTTACTTCTGTTTTTGAAACAGTGATAACAACACCACTGAACTGAACAAACCGTTTCATTTATAACTATTTTGTCAATTTCACGTCCTGTTTGCATACAAAACAAAACAACTCTTATTTATACACCAATAAATAGAGGGGTCTGAAAGAGTGCAAAAAATTAATTAAAAATAAAATGCACTGTTACTAAAATGTCTTTTTTAAATATAAGGTTTGATGAGGTCAACAGATTACGTGACTCTGTGAGTTTGTATTTATTTCTTAGTGCCAAGCTGCTTAAACTACATATCAATCATTTATGTAACATATCTCATTTGTACATTAATGGCTATGTTAAATACAGCTTATTAATTAAAGCAAAGCAAGTATACTTTACCTGTGCACACCATTGTTGAGCTGTCTCCCCTCAGATACAGTACTGCAATGGCGGTCCTGCACGCAATTCTCAAAAAGCACCATTTATCGGTGGATCCGATATTACAAAACTGATATCCGATTATGGAAAAATGCTTAAATATCTGGGGAAAATATCGGTAAAACTGATTATTGGTAAATCTCTAATTAAGATCATCAAAATATGTGAATAATCACAACTGCAGCTTGCTTACTCACACTAAAGGAAAGTTGAGAGGAAGGCTGCACATCTGTATGGATCGCAATGACTATACAACTCTACTGCTGTTACTCATCTTGCCCTCAGGGTCTGCGTGATTCTTCCTGATGCTTGAGTTTTCTTCAACTTGTGACTCACCTTCTGCTGTTATGGAGGGTCCCACATGGAAACCTCAACATTTGCACTTCCCAAAAACAGTTTATGCCCAAGACTCTAACGTAGACTTGTATCTTCAGAGAATGGCTCCTTAAATCAGAAAGAATGTCTTTTTAAGTGTTTCAAGTCAGTGATTTCCTACTGGGTTCCCACTAAATACCAAACACATTAAACATGGCTGTAACCAGGATCAAACTTTTAGTGAGGTCCACACTGCAGAAATTTGTCATAATCACGATATGTACTACATCAATTGCTCATTCTTAATCTCCTTTATGTTGTCGTTCCAGTCTTCCATATAGCGCTCACTCTGGTTAGGCTGTTTCATTTCACTGAGTTAAATGTTTACAAGATTAAGACCTTAGTTAATAGTTGATTTCAGTCTAGACAAATAGGAAATTTCACTATATCTTAGAGCTTTTTCCTGAAGTTTGCTTTATATTTCATAAAAAATGACTGAGTGAATTGACTTCATTTTAAAGATCCTTTGCAAAAATATGCCATAATTTTGTCTGCTTATTGAGTTTTTCTTATTAGCCTCAAAATAGAAGGCTGAGTAATATTTCTCACAGAGCATTTTTCAAACTTGAATTAATTACATATTAAAGTTATTGTAAATGATAGAACTGAGGTAAATTATTTTATTTTATAGCCTATTTACATAAAAAAATTGGTTGTTTTCATTGTACAAACTTTTGCAAAATGGCCATTCTCTTCTAGAATAACATAAAATATGTTATGTACAGTAATCAATAAGAAAGTGCACATGTAAATGGTTATAGCTTACCTTAAGCACCTGGTGGTTATTGTAAAGCCCTGTATATACTGTATGTGCAAACAAAAATCCTTTGGGCTTTGATGTTATCATTTCTAGTTACAGCCACAAAGGTAAAAATAGTTGTAACCCTTTTATTCAAACCAAAAATGTAGTGCGTCAGCAAAGTGGAGTGAAAAATATTAGGCCAAAAGGTGACCAGATCTAGAGAGAGTTTCACTCGGTATAATCACCTCACATGATCACTGACAGGCTGCACGAATCTACTGTCTGGGTTAGAACAAAATCAGCCCCAGCCTTGCTTTGCTTCTTTATACCATTCTGTGTAGTTTTCTTATGACCATTAGTGGTGCTGTTGTGCTTAGTTATAAAAAATAATCTGCTTTAAGAAATGTATTAACAGCAAACACTCTGATGTAGCTGGCAGAATGAAACCTCATTTTGATGTCTTTTCACCTCGGAAAGACAAGTGGTCTTAGTCCTGCCTTGTGGCTGACCCTGGCCCGATCAATCAAATCCTATTTGGTCACTTTAGACAATTAAGAAATAAATCAGATTTCCTTTGCAGTGTGAACAAGGCCTATAAGTGCATATTTGGCATAATAACTTTAATCAATGAACAAGTACAAGTACAAGTACGACCTCTTCTCTTCTCTTATGACACCATGACCATTCAGGCAGTGATAATCAATGTATCTGTCTCTTGCACAGCAATAAAGCAATAAAGCTAAAGTTCACCAGGAAATCGTACAGTGGAGAATAACAGCACTCTGAATGAAAAAAGTAGAGTGAGGGATTCTGGGAGGAAGGCCAGCAGAACAATTTAAAGTTTATCTCAGATGAAGGATCAGTGAGAATCACATTTCACTTCCTTCTTTGACATCTATGGACATCTATGAGGTTTTTATCTCATACAGGTTATTCTCAATGTCTAGAATTATAAAGCTTATGTGACTGGAGGTCAGTAGATGGCCTAATCAGTTTCCTTCATGACTCAGTTTCCCCATGACAAAAAGATGTAAAGGGTATAAACGGGGAAAAAAAATCTGAATATAATTAGGTATCAGCCATTATTGTAAAGACTAAGAGTACCATGGATCGATGGTTTCAATGTTTCAAATGGCCTACCAGACCAACCTACTTTTTCTCCATTAATAATGAATGATCATTACAGATAATAAGATAAAACAAAATACAGTACATTCAACATATGAAACTCTTATTGTTATTATTATTATTATTATTATTATTATTATTATTATAAGAATTTGTCACAAAATAGGTTAATGTTAACTGCAAGAGAAAACCAACATCCTCACCTCTACACATTCTCATTGTTTTGCAAGCTGTTTTGCTATAATTGGTCTCAAATCCAAATAGTCAAATCCAAAAAGCCCAAGGGATAGACTGTCCAGCTCACATGCCATCATATTCTTTTTTAATGTGGCAAAAAAAAAAATGTCGAACATCTCTCAACTAGATCCTTTGCAAATTGCATTAGCATACTCTTGTAATACTCTTAAATACACTATAATTTATTTTTTAAAAAAATTATAAATCTGGATTTTAATGCCTAATTTTAAAAGCACATATCATGTTTTAACATTTAATCAAATACATTTATTAACGTGTCTGTAAGGTGATAACATTGAATATATCTAGCTAATACATTTTTAAATAGGTAGAAGTTTGACAGTCAAATTCAAATCTTTTGTGTCACAACACATTTTAGATGAATTAAATTTATACAACACTATATACATTTCAGATGGTTCACCCCAGGGTGGATCTGAATTTTATTGCAAATTTGAATTTGAATTGTGTACATCTGTTTATTTCAAAATTGAGTTAAACTAAAGTACAACACTTGATATGCAATTTCAAAATTAGGCATTACAATTCCACATATAATAGGTCAACCATGTGTATTTTAATACAGATAGGAAATGAATGGAGGTGTGGATGTACTGCATGGTGTAATGCCTGGTGGTGGAATCTGTATTTAATACAGAACTAGTGATTGAAAGTGGATGATTCAAATCTAAGAGAGGCTATTAGCCTTCAACTTCTCTCTCAGTTGTAAGTCACTTTAGATAAGTGTGTGCGAAATGAATAAATGTAAACACCTCTGAGATCATATTGAGCTAATAAACAGAACTAAGTTGACAACAATGATTTACCACAAGGATAAAGGTGTGTATGAAATGGAGTAAAATTCTGAAGACTGCTCAGTACAATTTATCGCCTTGGATGAGTAGCGGAAAACCACCAAGGTTAAAATACTATAATAATAAGAAGTCCAAGTACTGTCTAAGACCATGTTTTGGGAAGATCATAAATGTAAATGGTGGTACATGCTGGTGAGGAAACAGGGACTTAATTAGGACTTTTGGTCCCCAGTGAAAGGGTAATATAGAAAAAATATGTATTCACATTTGGGGGCACGGTGGTTTAGTGGTTAGCACGTTTGCCTCGCACCTTCGGGGTTGGGGCTTCGGGGGTTTTCTCCAGGTACTCTGGTTTCCTCCCCCAGTCAAAAGACATGCGCTGTAGGCTGATTGGCATCTCTAAATTGTCCGTAGTGTGTGAAAGGGTGTGTGAGAATGTGTCCTGCGATGGGTTGGCACCCCATCCAGGGTTTCCCCTGCTTTGTGCCCTGAGTCCCTGGGATAGGTTCCAGGCTCCCTGTGACCCTGTGTAGGATAAGTGGTACAAAAAATGGATGCATTTTTACCAGATTTCTATATATACACAGACATATTATTGAAAAATTTGTGTGTCTTCTTCCAGCTGTAAGTCCTGAGAATTGTCACCTTCTTTTACCCCACTAGCCTCAACTCTGTTTGTAGGCTGGGACTACTAGGCACATGCAGGCTGAGATCCAGAGTATTTAACATGCTGGACTGCCTAAGCACAACAACATAAACTTCCTGACTCTCCACTGCTGCACTAAGCCATTTGGAATTTTAAAATAGCTGCTGCTAAGTAGACTCAAGGGTCCTTATACAGAAATTAGCAACCCAAAAATGATGAACTGCAAATGGTTAATTGGAGACCATTATACCAGAAATGATCATGAATACTAATACAAAAGCATTGGTTCTCAGATTTAATCCTTGGGACCCGAAGTTGGCATACTTTTTTAATCTTCTTCTCTATATCAAAACTGCTAAGCTTGATAATTATCTGATGCTTTTAGCCATGCGTGCTGGAATAAAGTAATTACAAAACACAGCATCGCAGTGGAGTTAGAAAGCACTATTATAGTCTACAAAAGTAAAACAAAAATGGTCAAAAAAAATTTTCTCACTTTACATTTCATGTAAATTTCTGATGATTGTCATCACAGATTTTGATTGGGTAAGATACTTTTGGAACATTAACTTTAGCTGCGCACACAAATTTTATGCCACAATTTATCATCAGGACAGACTCCCACCATCACTTCCTGACTGAGCCAATGTGTTTACTCTTTCAGTTATGATTAGGTTAGATCCATCTAACTCTCTCAGTGATGGATTTAGGCATTTCAAATCGTTCATCCATTGCCTTGAGTTAGAGAGCTTATTCCCTCCCTTATATACAATATTAATCATTTTATTTTTAGCTCAATCCAATCTCAAGCACGGGCAGCAGCTCCATTTTTCAAACAGAGTACTGTCTTAATGGATAAGACTATGATAAAGCATATTGTGCCATTTCATAAATAAATTATGCTCAGTGTACACGAGGTGTGCAGGTTGTGTACAGTTTTTTGAGTGTATTCTAAACTGCATATTCTATTTAATATATAGCAGAGACTTCCAAAACTTTTTAAATTAGTTGGAGGTCTGATTGAGTAAAACTCATGGGCTTACACACCCCCGATTAACAATGAATGAATAAATGAATGTATGAATATATTCACTCATAACCAGTTTATGATCATCTTGAGGGCAGTACCAGCTAGTAGTTAGATTTTTTTTTAATGGTTAAAGGTTTCTGTTTTCTGTTTTTAAAGGTGAATTTACATTTATATGTTATTATACAGTTTTATCGAGTGGCTTACAAGTTTGCTTTTGCTTAAAAGTTGCCAAAGATAAGATGCTTTTAGAAATCTAAATTTCTAAATCTAAATTTAGTCCAATATTTACATTAACATAGTATTACTAGCATAATGATCATATTAGTATAGTATTTCAGCAACTTTTTCCATTCGACAAAACAAGCGTTATTCAGCAGTAATTTAACACTAATGACTTTATGTCAGTAATCAAATAATACTGTATGTGTCTCAGAAGACACATCTTTATACACTCCTGGAAATATGAGATTTTTTTGACTGGGGTGTATACTTTTTTGTATGTTATCGTCCCAGTAAACACTCTTGGGTTTCAGACACTGTTCTGAATTGTATTTTGACATGCTATGTACATTATAAATGATCATAGTGGCTGATTACCTATAATAGTTTGGTATATAGCACCTAGATACAAAAAACACCCTAAACGTTCCTAAAATTGCTGCCATGATTATAACCTGCTTAAGACTCTTGTTCACTCATGCCCAAATATTGTGTATATTTCCAATGTATTTAATTTTTTTTATCAGTGTATAGTGTAATTAAGTAATTAAGTCCCAAAATATTCTTAGAAATCTAGAATAGTCTTTAAAAATGTTATACACAAAATAAACACTTCAAGAACCATACATATTTCTTTTATTTCTTCTTCTGGAGGATGGATTGGAAAGAAAACTCACTCACAGGTTCCCATTTGATGTTTCAGTTCAATGTAGAACACTATAACAAAGTGCTTCGCTTTCATATCCAAAGAACAGTCCAAAAACATTTTGTCTACAATATATTCCATGTCACCCAGAAGACGATGAGTTCCCTTTTGTTTCTGGTTCTTCTTTCTTTCCTTGCCATTGTCACCTCTGGCTTCTACATCAGTGTCAAGATTTCTATAAAGCTGCTTTGGCTGCTGTTAAAAATTCTTAAAAATAACCTTTCTAGATTCTTAACAGGTTCTACTTCATATTATTTTATATTTTAAAAAGGTTATCACTCTTTTTCAGGTTTATACATAAACCTTTCTCCTGACAACACAAAATGCAACACAAAAGAGAAAACATTTTTTTTTGAAAGACGAGTTATTTCAGTCACTTCTAAATCTCCCGAGTCCTTGGCTACATCAAGCTTCATTGTGGATTATGCATTAAATGACGGCTCCCGTCACTCTTAAGCACTACATGGTGTGTGTGCTTATTTCTATATATA
>JANDJT010000141.1:97803-112258 GCA_024331685.1 Stegophilus panzeri | reverse complement strand
AACAACAACAACAACAACAACAACAACAACAAAAACAAAACGGTGGTGTCGTTCTATTTTAGGTCAGATTTTTAGGTTCATGAGCTAAAACTTAACATAACGATGATGAGACAAAAAAACCCAAATCATTTTTCACAGTATGGGGGAAAAAATGGCGCACCACTGTCCCTCACTTCCATGTCTCATTTGCGTACAGTCTGCATAAACATTTCTGTTGCTAGCCCTGCCCAGTTTATATCGTCAATACTCACTCTGCCTCCTGTTGCTATAAATTGCCACCTTTCATTGAAAATGAATGACTTCCGTCTGCTTTGTCGTGCTGCATCGCTGCCAGTGTAAATGCAGGGTTATGTGTACAGAGATGGAAAGAAACGTCATTAGACAAAAGAGAAAATGGCCAAAGAATGACAAAGAAGTGTCAAGACCTAAAAAAAAAAAAAAAAAAAAAAAGCATCTATTATCTCAGCCAAGTATGACTTTTTAACATTCATCCGTCCCCCAAAACAGATTTATCACATCTCTGTACGATTGCATCAGCATGTAATGACAGATTCATGTTTGCTGCTGGAGAAGTGATATGAATATGGTTGAGTCAAAAAAAACAACAACAACTTGGGTGACAGGTGTGAGCACAGAAGTGTTTCCTTGCTCACTGGAGACAAGATACACAGACATACACATCCTCTCACATAGAAACAGGAGTCCTAATGCAGCCTGAGCACAACGAAGAAAACAGCTACATGCGAATCTGTTAATTCGATTAATACTGCATGCTAATTTCACGTGCCTGAAGAAGCTTTTCATTTTCAAACTGTATAGACATTTTTAATCTTACACAGTGACTTACGTTGAGAAAAACGAGCACACTTAATTAGTGCTGAATAGTGTTATTGTTTCATTGTTGTTGGTACTGAATTGATACTAAGCTACACTTGGTACAGTATATCCTGCAGTCACATTTTACATATACTAAATAACTTACATGTGCTTTTAAGCCAGAGTTATTACATAGATGTGAAGCTACAGTATGTAAAAACGTAAGTGTGAGTAAAACAGTATACATCCTATGTATAGTTCAAGAGTAGTAGAATTCGACTATTATATTATACAATATATAATATAATTTAATTCATTTAATTCGTTTATTTTAATTATATATCACTTTTAACAACAGACATTGTCAAGAAGCAGCTTTACAGAAATAAATAGTTGAATTCTTTCCTGTCTTGAATATTCTTGCCGAATTTGCTGTTTGAATTTTCGAATCCATTTGGTCAGAAGTGTTGAATAATTTTCTATAACAGCAGCTCTGACAATAATTCTGGCTGTAAGGCAAATCAGGTGTATATTAATATTATGCACTTGATCTAATACGTTATTGCTTCAATAGTAGCTGTAATAACAAACAGATTTAAAAATGTATCATTATTTAACAAAGAAAAACAAGTAATAATCGATATGGCGATTTTTTTCTGTAAGGATTTGTTTATATAACATTTATGGAAGGAGTCTCTTGTGTCAATGCATTGTAATTGTCAGGAAGTTTTCCACCACTGGGAAGTCTTTAGGACAGAGGATTTTGTACTTTCTCAGTAATATGACAACCTGATGTTTTTTTTCTCTAATTAACCCCGAGAGAGAGAAATAAGAGAGGTGATGGAAGTACTGTTTACAGGTGTTATAAATGATAACAGGCACCATCTTGTTTTTACGTTAAATGTAAACATAACAGATTTACAAGTATAATATATTGGTGATAAATGTCTTTTTTTTTTTTTTAAATCGCAAAACAAACGTGCTCAAACTACTGTGGTAAAGAAAAATAAAACACTTCAGAATGTCCTTTTATAGGAAAATCACACCTACGCACCATTATTTTTTAATCCCTTACAAAATATATAAGGTTATTTTTACAAGGCTTACCTCTTTTAAGTGGATAAATGTTTGAACTTTAAGCAACATTAAAAACCACACAACTAACCTTACTTAATTAAACCAATTGAACCAACACTGGTTGGAACACACACGTCCAATAATTTAAAGAAGAATTAAATAAAATGAACGAAATGTTGAGTAAAACTCACTTAAAAGTGTAGTTTGTAATGTTAGGAAATGTTTCTAGACTAAAAATAATCATATGATTTCAAATATACTACAGAAAACAGCTTCTTTATACATATATTTCTGGCCCTGAAATTAGCACCACCTCCAGACAGAACATAGCTCAGAAAAAGAGACTCATGAGGCATACGCAGCTTGGACTGAAGGGCTGGAGGAATGAAGAAGGCCTGGTGATGTTTTCATTACATCTGCAACTCAGCTTAGAGAAGAATATTTTTAAGAAATATTTGCAAACATTGAAGATTTTTTTTGTCTTGGTGTATTACAATAAATAAAGTAGTGTTGCCACTTTCTGTAACGCTCAATTCCACCCTAAAGACCTAGTGCTCAACTTTATCTGTCTGGAGTCACCAGTGTGTAGGTGTGTGTTTCTGGCAGGGTTGTATTTGTTTGGATCAAGTCGAGTCATCTACAGTCAACTGATCCAAACCGACACACTGGCGCCTGCTTGAAATCAGATGCTGGTGTGTGGAGATACACCACATACAATCGATTCCTGTTTTAAAATAACTTCCCTCTAAGTGCACTCAGAAGTCCAAAAATAATATCATGTATATTAAAATGAGCAGATTATATCCCAAGTCTTACCTCATCTACCCTGAAGTAGACTTTCGTTTGGAAACCAAGAGTCTGAAACATTGTGAAGAGCATTAGACTAAATTGCCGTCAGACAGTTGTTAAGAGCAGCAGCCCATTACATGGTTTGCTGTTTCCTTCAACGCAGTGCACGTAATTTGTATAAGTTAATAATTATAAATTTGTGATAACGATGATAACGAAGCTGGTTTTAGGAAATGGAAAAGAGCGTGTTATTATTCCACCACCATAATGATAATGAGCTACAATTTTTATCACACAATTAAAATCTTTCGAATTGCCTTTGGTAAGACCCAGTACATAACTGAAAAGATAAGATAATAAAGAAATAACACTGAGATGAGATCATCGGTTGCTGTGTTTAGGCCTGGCACAGTAATATAATTGTCAAATCACAATTATTTAAGATGACTAGGATTAATTATTTGATTCCACAATCATATGCATCAGAAATCAGAATTTCTGCATCATCATATTTGAATAATCATTCTCAATCAAAAGCTATGATTTATGAGCGTTAGATTTATGAAACTTGTTATTCGAACTATGTTTTGCAAAATTATTATTAGAATATTTATAATATTTTATTTAGTACATAAATACAATATTGAAACTATTCACATAGTTTTTACTCTAGTGCTTATTCACCCCGTCACTTCAGTAATTGGTTTTACATGTTTAATTTATTATTTGATGTCATTTTTTATTTAATTTTTACAGTCTAAAAGGTATTTACTTAATTTACTTTACTTATGATCAGTGCTGATAAATGGCTGAAAGTGCAACATTACACTATTGTTTATTACACTACTTGTATGTTTATATTATAAAAATCAACAGAAAAGAAAAGTAGAAGCTAAATTTCAGAAACATGGCATGCCTAACTATATTATGCTCATAAGGGAGAGAAATGTCTAACACATGTTCATGAAAAGGAATCCTTATCCAAACCTGTGTCTCATATGTCTAAAGAATATATTTTGTTTTCTCCGAGTTGTATTCAAATACTGAACTTGTGTCAGGATGACATTTATTATTACAGAGATAAGCAGTACTACTTATACTGCAAACCTTACAGGAAAGAAAATTATTAAACCTAAAATAATATTTCTAACTTACAGCCAAACTGGGTGTCCATTAAAATAAATCATCTGTTGGTTCCGGCTTTATTTCCACACTTGAGAAACCTAAAATTGCCTATCTGTGCTTGTGTGAGTGTGTATATATTACATGTGTCTGTTAGACACAATCTGTGAGTGTGTATGTGTGAGAGTGTGTCTGTTGGAGGTCCCCGTGGGCCAGCTCGGCCCCAGTCCCAGGCCAATATGGTGTTATTTGTTCAGCTGGTACCCTGTTTTAGCAGACACGCAGCCTGCTGTGACTTCTAGTTGGATGTTGTTTTGGAGTGTTCTTGCCTAGTAGCAACATTTAAAACCTTAATATGCAAATAGTAGAAAATAAAATAAAATTATTATTTTTTTAAATTTAAGTTATTAAATTGTGAAAGCATTTCATTGCCAGTGTGGTCGTTCACACAGAAATACTGCCTCATACTGTTATAGTTACACATTAAGTCCCTAATGCACTGTACAATGAACTGTAAAATGGGTTATAATAAACTGCAACTTGATGATGCATTGAAATCTTGTTACAAAGCAGCATTTGTTTAATGCAAAGCTTTTTCAACTAAACTAAATCTGTTATTTTCGGGAAACGATTTGTTTAGAAATTATTTTATTTCATAAATATCAAGAAACTAGTCATGAGGCACAGTATGGCTCCAACTCATTAACCAGCACGAGATGGGGCTGACACTGTTGTATTAAAAGACACAGGAGGTGAAAAACATAACACCCCTGCCACACTGGGTGATTGTGGGTATGGTGTCATCCGTCTGAAATGATACATAGCCAATGCAGTAGAATGGCACGTTTCTGCAACTGATTCTGGATCAGTGTGAACAATAAAAATAGATCTGATATAAAATAACTAGGCGTTTCACCTGATCGTGACCTTCCCATGGGCACAAACAGCTGCCTTTTTCAGGGACAATACTATTTTTTTTTCCTTTTTCTGTTAATGCACCTGATTTTTTTTTTTCTTTCCAGGGACTATACAATTTTTTTTCTTTGTCTGTTAAAACACCAGATTATTATTATTATTATTATTATTTATTTTTTTTTATTTTTTTTTTTTTTTAGGGACTATACTATTTATTTATTTATTTATTTTTCTGCTAAGACACCTGATTGGTTTGTGATGTAGAAGTGTTTCTTTTTCAGTTTCTCTTGTGTGGTTGATGTACGTCAAGATGATCACATAATCAAGGCCATTTTATTCTAACTCTAAATAAAGACAAAATTAACCTGTCATTTTGGCAGCACGGAAATCATAATCACTACCAAACTAAATTGCAACAGAAAGCAGAGAGGCATGAATTACTAACTAATTACACAGAGTGAGAAAGAATGTATATGCTTAGTATAAAAATAAACCGACTCTCATGGCTTTTGTGGACCAAAGCAAGCTGAATGGTATCTGGTAATCATTTGTCCTACGTAATCAATCAGGGTTAATTCTGATATCTAATTTGGATTCAGTTTTTGTCTTAGTCTTTTGACAGAAATACATAATAGCTGATCACATTTAGCTGGCTATTAGCAATTTTTCTCTGTTTGAGAAAAAGCAAACGAAAATGTTTATATTTTTCCCACCGAATTTTCCTCAGTATTATCTCTCATGTAGGCTTTACATATCTTATTTACTTTTAAACACTTTCTACTAAAGTACATATAACTACAAACTTACAAGTACAATTCTTGTAATAAACCTACAGTATATGAAAAACTGTTGAAACAGTTGATTTAATCTGTTTCTGACATTTCTGCCTCGATTTATTCATTACATTTCACCCTGAGCAAATTTTAATTTAGATTCAGATTGGGTGGAAAAAAAAAAAAAACCTTTTTCATCATAGTTTTTCATCATCGTTTCAAACATCTATACATGATACAATCAAAAAATAATTCAACTTCCCACAACAGAACAGAATACAACTGAATACAACAGAATTAGGTATTTACAGGTCTACTCTAGCTTTTAACCCCAAAACCATCACTTTCACACTCTCTTTTAATTAACAATTATTTAATAATGCATCAGTTCTCTACTGAGCCTCAGTAGATTGTTATTGATTCGTGTAACATGTTCTGCCTTTTTACTAAAAGGAATAGTGAAGTAAAAAATGCAAAGTAATCCTTCCTCACACATAGGCTCCTTCTGAGGCCACGGAATGTCGTTTTTGTTTTTTGTTTTTGGGGGGGGGGGGCTTATTTTTACATTTTAGATTAACACTGAAGTATAATTGAACAATTAATATATTCCTTTGACAAATTTAAACCTCCAGTGAACTGTAGATGGTTGTGCAGTTCCACTACTCACTCTTAATACATTATACCTAATCAGTTTGCATTTTTTTTTCCTTATACAGATACTTAATATTTAGTTGCTTTAGGGATTGAAAATGTAAAGGTTAAGTGAAAAACAGCATTTATACTAATGTTGCACATTTTCACACGTTAAATGTTCTAATCGAGGTTGGGTAAGCGTAACCCTAAATGTGAACTTATCTCAGTGGTTTATCTAAGATCTCCAGCCTCAAATCCTGTTGGATGTGTGATGCCCTAAGAGATGCAGAGAAGCATTATAACCTGAGTAGAGCACTTGGATAAGAGAGATAAATAAAACAGACTAATGACGTTCAAGTGATTTGTTTTCCTAGTACAGCCCAGATGAGCACAGATACTGATTTGGCTGGGTTGAACTGGATTTTGATAATAATCATCATCATCATCATCATCATCATCTTCAACATTCCTCATATATCACAGCCCTGGCGCACATAAATAACGCGATTTCATTATACTCAGTGTATTATTGTGAAATGCATGCCAGATAAAGAAATATGCATGTAAAATCTCAATGCACTGCAATAAGACACAAGCACACAATGCACAGACAGACATCTGAGCAACAGGCGACATGCGTTTCCTCACCTGCGATAAAACAGCAATCGGTCGCCGCGTGCATTCCGCTGACATGTTTAGGAGAATGATGTACAAAAAAGAGGTCCTTAAGGGAAGCACGGTTGTATCCTGATCTGAGAGAGAAGGCCCGCTGCTTATTCACATATTTGAATGTGTTTGTTGACGCTCACGCACGGCGTCGCCGGGGAGAGAAAAGGGAGGGGCGCCCCTGCTACGAGCGGCGCGCGCTTAAACGAACCGACGGGCGCGTGCGTTGCCCGACTCACTCTTGTCTCGACACCCTCTAACGTACCGCCGTGTGTGTGTGTGTGTGTGCGTGTGTGTGTGCGTGCGTGCGCGCGCGTGTGTGTGTTTGTGTGTGTGTGTGTGTAGGTTCACGCCCAAGGCAGAGTGCAAGGGTCCATGCGATTCATGGTCCTCACCAGGAAAAAAAACCCCACTGATAATCGCGCAGACGTCTTCAGAGCTCGCGCATCCCGTCTGATCGAGGTGTCAGCGCACGTGCCCAGATCATGAAGTCACATGACATCTCGGTGGTTTTGACATTCTGACTTCTGCACGTTTTTTTTTTTTTTTTTTTTTCCTAGACTGATCTACACCGGTTAGGCAAGCTTTGGCTTTCTGGACAAGATTTTTTTTTTCAACTAATAAAAAAAATATTGGCACCCTTTATGATAAGCAAAAATGAACGACACATGCAACGAGCACGATTTTAATCTTAATATATTAACGTTATTTTTTTCAAGCACAAAATGTTATTTTCTGTAAAACATTGGTTTCAGAATGATTTGGCTATATGGCTCTAAAAATTCAAACCTTTCCTGAATAGAGCACCAGCACTAAGTCCCTTCTTGTAATGTACAACAAGGTTGGAGATCCTGGACATTTCTCCATGCAGAATATTTCAAGCTCCTTTATATTGCTATGTAATTCAGACCACGTGTTTTTATTATGGTTTAAATCCATCTAGCCATATATTTTCCATATTGCTTATCCTACACAGGGTCATGGGGGATCCTGGAGCCTTTTGGAAATGCCTGTCATACACATCAACACATCACATCTTTGGACTGGGAGAGGAAACCAGAGTACCTGGAGGTAACCCTTGAAGCACAGGGAGAACATGCAAACTCCGCACTCACAGAGCAGAGGTGAGATTGTGAGGTGTGAGGTAAACGTGCTAATCAATTAGCCACCGTGCCCCCCTTGGTTTAAATCTGATGACTATATGATGATAGTCATGATAGTGTAAACACTTTTGTTGGGGTCATTTTAGAATCTTGTTGAAAGACATGTCTATAGGGACATGCAGGGTAGGGTTACTGTCTCAGAGCTTCAGGGTCCCAAGTTCAATCTTAAGCTTGGTTTACTATCTGTGTGGAGTTATGCATGTTCTCCATGTGTCTGTTTTCTCCAGTTTCCTCCCACCTCCCAAAAACATGCCTGTGTGTGTGTGTGTGTGTGTATGTGATCCCATCTGGGGTGAATTCCTGCCTCATGGTCAGTGTTACCTGGATAGCCTCCAGTTCAACTGTCATCCAGAACAGGATAAAGTACTTACTTACGATGAATGAATGAATATATAAAATGATGGCAATAGGCCACTATGGAACAATAAGCTAGTATGTCCACAAAAAAAGGACTAGCAAATGATTACCGAAAATGACAGTAGCTTTAGTAGATTAACAAATCTTAATGCTAGCTGACATTAGCTTGCTTTCTTTCTCATACTGACCACTTCTGATCTCCTTACGTTAAGCTTTTTTCCCTATTGCTGCAGTTTTTGTTTATAAGCTCCACTCTCATAATTGCTAGGAAAAAAAATATTATATAATATTAATAATTTTGTATATTTTATTAGATAATCAAATTAAATGCTAAATTAAAAACCCTAGGCCCTAGGCTGAAGCCTATACTACCATTCTGTTAGTCTGGTCGTACTGTTAGTCTGGCCACCACAAACCAAATCTTTGCTTGTGGTATTATCTGACTCAAAAAATTAAGTAAATTTTCCATTTTGAAGCTATAATCTTGTTTTCTTCCCTTTACCCATTCTTTCTGGGTCCAACTGTTTTTTACATTTCTTCTACAATTATAAACTTTGGACAGTATTAATTTGGTCCTACAGTATTTGAGCTTAAAGGTATATAAATGGTCATGTATGTATTCAAGCTATTTCCTGACTTGCACAGGTCATCACCATGGGGATGGATGACAAAAGGCTTTTTTGTGAACAACCTGAAGACTAAGGGATATAATTTTTTTAAAAAATGCTTTATATATAGTGTGTATAATCATTTAGGGTGAATATTTTAATCATTATGTATATACTTGCCCATTTCTCTTGAATGGTCCCAAAAGAGTCCCTGACTCTTGTTTATTGGATGATCTCTTGGATAAAACTTCGTTCCTAGTGCTATTTTTATAAGCTATAGTGTAATCAAACACTACCTACTCTCCCCATTTGAAGAAAGTGCTATGTTAGTATGTTTCATTACATAACTGTTTGTATTACAAATCCCAATGAAGACATTTTAAACCCCTTCCACTGTGCAGGTCTACACTGACAAAAGCAGAAGCTTACTCCCTGTATGTGCATATGAGAATGGGGAAAAAATGTTGGATGCTTTCTGTTGTCATTGAAACAAGAAAGATCACCATGGATGACCCATGTGGTTCAATCAAGCATCTTTACAAGAACACAATTACATTTGTCCTTCAGCAGAATTCCACTGAGAACGACAGCCTACTCATAACAATGGTCACATAACAGCCTTGTAGGCTAGTTAGAGTTAAGACTCGTTATGACAGATGCCATCCATCACCATTAAATCGACTTTGGTTGCCAGTGTTTACAGTAATGAATGAGACACATGGCACAGCAGTGTAACAGTCACCGAAAGCCATGTCATGACTCTCCAACAATCTCTCAACAATTCCTCAACAACAGCGCAACAATTCATCTTTATTATTTAAACGACTATTAAATATTAAGCTAATTTAGTGGCGATTTTTCACTTTAAGTCATTTCTAGAAAAAAAAATGGATACTTGAGGCATTTAAATGTAGTTAAGAAGCTACATGTTTACATCTAACTGGAGTATAATAAAATACACCATCATGGGATCATTATAACCAATACATCAGTGTTTTGTAAGTAATTCTTTTATGAGTAATAAGTATACAGTATCTGTACCCTGAGCACAGTTTGTTTGGATAAACCATCTCTATGAACATTTTTTTTCTTTATTCATCTGCAAAGTGTTAGTATTTGAAAGGTATTACTGCATATGAAGCATCATCCAAGAATATGCAGTGGCTAATTGTTTGGGAACTGAAGTATATACAGTATTTAAAGGTGGTGTCAGTAATTCTTTTTGATCACAACCGTTTTTGTAATATATGCTTGGGAAAACCCTTAACATGGTTTAATTTTGAATATATTTCTCTTTTGCATGTATCTCAAGCAGAAGTAAAGTAATAGCATTTTAAATCATGGTTACCCCCAAAAGACCAAAGTAAAAAACATAACACAAAACATAACATAACATAACATAAAACAAAAATCATTTTATGATTCAATTCCAACTGCAGAACAGGAGCACGACTGACATTTTGACAGTCGGTATTTGTTTGTAAACTCAAATAATTACACTTATATCCATTTCACTATGGCATGTAGTGAAATGCATGATATTCAGTGTATGAGGAAATCACACTTACCTAGCAAGGTTTTAAACATCTTTTAGGTTTTGGACTGTTTTTACCACTGTGTTTGATAAGCTGGCTCATTACTCAACATGAACTTTGCAGCAAGATAGCACAGACTAGTCATCCAATGTATCTTCCCAGAACACCACACATATCTGGTGACGTTTAAACCACCAGGATCTAATTAATTAGGACAAGTAGGCATCTATACCGTCCATCTATCCATCCATCAATCCATCCATCCATTTTCCATACTACTGATCCTACACAGGTTCGTGGAGGAACCTGGAGCCTATCCAAGGAAACTCGGGGCACGAGCCGGAGGACACCCTAGACGAGGTGCCAACCCATTCACACACTACAGATAAATTGTAAATGCCAGTCAGCCTACAATGTATGTCTTTGGACTGGAAGCATGGGGAGAACATGCAAACTTGGGATTCGTGCTCCCAACCCCGAAGGTGTGAGGCAAAATGTGCTAACCACTAAGCCACCATTCCCCATCTGCTGACTATACCTTTACTGATCGTATGCTATACTTTAATGATAATAAGTTGCTATATCATTGAGAGGTCAAAATGTAGCTTCTTATTTAGTGCTGCCTCGTTAATTATTTGAATTATAATAAGCTTTTTATAAATAAAAGGTAAATGGTGCATTTATATAGCACTTTTATCCAAATTGCTTTACACTGTCTCATTCACCCATACACACTCACACACCAATGGTAGCGGAGCTGCCATGCAAGGCGCTAACTTACCATCTGGAGCAACTTGGGGTTCAGAATCATGCCCAAGGACACTTCGGCATGTGGAGTCACGTGGGCCGGGAATCAAACCACCAACCCTACGATTAGTGAACAACCTGGTCTACCACCTGAGCCACAGCCGCCCCGGTTTTATAACCAGTGGTTGACCCGGTCAAGAAATTCAAGGTGGTATTGGGTTCAAATGATGGTGGAAAGCTAAATTGTGGATTACACATAGATTTATGCATCATGTGTTTGCTTTGTTTTTTCTGAAGGTTGAAACTGCAGCATGCTACACTGTTAAACACCACATTTCATTACCAACTAAAAGCATGTTTTTTTTTACCAGATTCTCATAAGTTTCTTTATACTTAAACGTATTACACTGGAAGGAAACATCTTTGCGCTCGTATATATAATTAAGCATGATGTAAAAAGGCAACAGCTTTGAATTTTGGTGAAGTTTGTAGTGAATTAAGTGTTCATTGGATCGGAAATAGCACATCCAATCTGGCAAACACATTTTCTGCATAAGAAGCTCCGTTTAAGCTGTGCACATGCTTTACGCTAATCCTAACGTTAATGGTTTGACATAAAGAAATTCTGATGCGTCTATGACTACATAGTGTTTAGATCTCAAATATGGATTTACATAAAAATACTAGTAACAGTTATATCGCATAAATCCATTAATCCAAAGAGTATGGATAAGTATGATGTCACTTTTACAAAGGAGTGAATTTTATGCAGGACATGGCATTCCCTTGTGTCCCCTTGAATCAAGCCCTGATTATAACTAAGAGCATAATATACTGTATGCAGAGATTCCTGCAAATCTCCAAAACCCATGAAATCCCAAATTACATGAGCATTGGTCCTGTCCCAGTGCTAGGTTTGCGCTTTGCTTTAGGCCAGACACATATGGTACTTGATCTATTAGTATGAGCCAGTTCAGGTTCTATATAAATATGACTAACTAGAGCAACGCTAACAACTGGTATTTCAACTACACAACTGGTACTCCAGTCCTCCTCTTTCTGACCACTGCTCACTAACCTGACTCGAAAATTTGACATGTGGAGCTACTGCTCACATTTTCAATATTATTGATTTCACAGGCACCAAAGGGAATCTACCGTCCTGTTTTTGTGTCTGTGGACTTGACTTGACTCCAGTCAATATGTTTTTCCACAGGCATACAGGTCTCACTGCTGCACTGCATGGAGGCTTGGTTCAATAATCAATATTAACTGTATAATATTGCTGATTATACCACAGCACTGTTGATTTCTCCAGGCTGATTGCACAGATGGTGTTGATTAATTTTCTATTACAGCAGCTCTGATAGTCACATGTTTATATCAACATGCTTGCTCTAATGTTATTGTTTCTATGGTAACAGCTTACCATGGCATGGTAGATGCTCATGGTAGATTTCATGAAAAATGAAATGTTTTTTGGCATTTTTTGGAAGGAGTCTCCAGTTTCAGCGCTTTGTAACAATATGAAATATGTTTGTATTTTTGTATTAAAGAGAAAGCTTGAAGAGTTCACCCTGATGGGTCAGAGATGTTTTGGGGGCACAAGGGGGACGTACACAATATTAGGCAGGTGGTTTTAATGTTATGGCTTTATCGGTGTAGTTGCAATAAAGAAAGGAAATAACTTGTTTTGAAGACTTTCCACAGTGTTAAACAAAACTATAAATTGATCAAAGTAACTACAGTACTTGGTATACTTTATTTTAATAAAAATATTGTTAAGGTTTTGAAATGGCTGTGGTATAAGAGAAATTAAACTCTTGCTCAGGACAGGCTGTTACTGGTAATTAATCAACTTCGGGT
Source organism: Stegophilus panzeri (assembly GCA_024331685.1). Classification (NCBI taxonomy): domain Eukaryota; kingdom Metazoa; phylum Chordata; class Actinopteri; order Siluriformes; family Trichomycteridae; genus Stegophilus; species Stegophilus panzeri. Next base: position 99,191 of record JANDJT010000141.1, on the reverse strand, counting down.
GGTAACAGTGGTGTCTTATTCTGTACATAACAGACAATACATTCACAGCATAACATTTTATGAGCAGATTGCTACAGCTTTATAAATTATAATCTCTCTGCAGTCAAATGGCTGTGTTGTCAAGAGCACCTTGAAACATGAACATGAGTGGGTGGTGAAAATTTTAGATTGCAAGAGTCAGGAAGTGTTATATTAGCCTAGGTTATTTATTCACGCTTTACATTTAATCATATGTTTGCATGCAGTGTGTAAACGTTGCCTCTTTGAATCAACATTCCTGAGGATATGATGGATGTGGAGCTTGTTCTGAACTCAAGACATGTTTCCTATACTAATCGAAATAGCTCTGCGAGAGCACACAACATGTGATGACAGAAACAGCTTTGATGATTAGGCCAGTACTTGCCTGTTATTTTCCTTCCAGTTCCTCTCATCCATCTCACATACAGTACACCTAACACACACAAATACACACACACACACACACACACACACACACACACACACACACTTGGAATCCTTACAGGCTGGATGACTATAGACTATACTAAAGTAAATGACTGTAAGGCTCCAAACACCATAAAGCTCATTATTCATCGTATACTAATAAGACATTACAGTATACTGCAACAATTACATTGCACATAAGGACATAGTATTTCATCATACTGTCATGATTTGACATTGTTAATTTGTCAAATGGATTTAGTGCCGCCCTTAATGCAATTCTTACACTTTTAAATATTTTTCAGTGTCATTTGGCTTCTACGGAAAAAGCAAAGTTTACTCTGGCTTGCAAACATATTTCAACATGTATAGATACTGATAGAATTGAGTTTTCTGCAAAATCTCAGTCAAATAATTAATTTTAGTTCATATGAATGATGAAGCGGATTGGGTTTGTATATAATTAGTTGTATAGAAATGCCACAGCAAATACAACATACTGGCACAGTGACTCTCATTAGAAACCTTAATTCTATTCTATTCATATGCTTCTCCAGCAATACTCCCAAACTGTACGTTGTTATAGTCAACATAAAATAGTAGTAGTAATAGTAGACAGCAGCAGTACTAGACGCAGCTTTAGATATATTTATCATTTCTGTTTGAGACTGGAGGACATTTAACTTACTCTACATCCTGCTGTAAGTTTTATCAAGTGTTCCATCTGTTTTTAAATACTTGTCAAGGCCAAGAAACTCATTTTGACCAAATTTAATGACAGCATCCTATGCATTCATGTATTTAATTTTCTATAACAGCAAATCACGGGTTTACGGTGCATCCGGAAAGTATGTGCATTTTTGTTTTTTTATTTTTAATAAATTTGCAAAGATTTCAAACAAACTTCTTTCACGTTGTCATTATGTGGTATTGTTTGTAGA
>JANDJT010000141.1:57268-96069 GCA_024331685.1 Stegophilus panzeri | reverse complement strand
AGTTAGTTTGAAGGTTCTTGAAAGGGACCTTGAGCCACGCTGAGTAGGAACTACTAAGCGTCGGTCGTTAATTGATCACAGATTGTGTGAGGGAATGTAAGCCTTCAGGAGAGAGTTGAGGTAGGAGGGTGCTGTTCCAGTTGAGGTAGGAGGGTGCTTTTTATGGTTCCCTGGAACACACCCCAGCCTCTGGAGGGTTGCATGACTCAGTGCCAGTCCCAAGCCCGTAAAATGGGGAGGGTTGCATCAGGAAGAGTATCCGGTGTAAAACATGTGCCACAATCAACATCTGGATGGTTCATGCGCTGTGGCGACCCAGAAAAAGGTGAGGAGCCAAAAGAAGGGGAAAAAAAGCCATGATTTTCATCAGTTCATTGCAGATCACATTTTTACCTATTTATTGTTACATTTAATGAAACAAGTTAATTCCTGTTATAACCTACAGTACATAGGTTACATACTACATACTTGCTTGGGGCGGTTGTGGCTCAGGTGGTAGTGCGGGTTGTCCACTAATCGTAGGGTTGGCGGTTCGATTCCCGGACTACATGACTCCACCTGCCAAAGTGTCCTTGGGCAAGACACTGAACCCCAAGTTGCTCCTGATGGCAAGCTAGAACTTTGCATGGAAGCTCTGCTACCAATGGTGTGTGTGTGAATGGGTGAATGAGAACCAGTGTTAAAAAAAAGTGCTATATAAGTGTAGACCATTTACCATTACCATTTACATGATAGCAGCTTTAAAAAGTTTTTCCCTCACCAGCCTCTCTTGTTTCTCTCTTAAAGCTTGTCATGTTACTGAGAAACCACAAAGAGCAAATCCCTCTCTCCTGAAGACTTGTATCTGAACAATGAAAGCTACAGTTTTACCTCTGCTACAAAGCACTGACCCTACAGCCTCCTTACAAATTGCTAAATAAACATCTCCTCATATAAAACATCATATATCATCAATTACACACATTTTAAAGCATTATGTCCAGCATCCACCATACGATTCCTTGTTTAAGTTGTTGCTATAGAAACAGTAACATATATTAGAACAAGTGATTTAATATAAACCGGCTAACTTGCAGGTCAACAACTGTTGGAGAAAATTAATCAACACCTTCTGACCAATCAGATTTGAGAATTCGACAGTACTGTGATTTAAAAATTTAAAAAATAAATAAATAAATAAATAAAGAATAATTAAGAAGTATTAAAGGTTGATTTAGAGAAAGAGATGAAGATGTTACTGGTAACGATGGTGCATTTTCTGATCTGATTTTGGCTCTGAGATAAGATTGAATCCTTATATCTGGATATTTTCACTGAGCATTTTGGAAATCCAATCCAATCCTGCAGCCAAAATCCTATCAGATAAATTCTGAACATCCTACGCTTTATAGAGGAATGGATACAGTTGAACTCATCGCATTATGTTATTTCATCAAAATGATTCAGATATAAACTGATCAATAAGAAAGCAAAATTTAACCAGAGATAAGAACAGCAGAGAGAAAGTGGAAGAAATCACAACTCGACACAGATCTTACCTCTTACCATGCTCCCTGTGGATCGCTCTGACATCAGCAACTACCGACTGGTATCACTTCTCTCTTTTCTTTCTAAAATCCTTGAATGCACTGTCTACAATCAACTGTCTCTCTACCTCTCACAGAACAACCTCCAAGATCCTAACCAGTCTGGCTTCAAAGCGGCACATTCCACAGAAACTGAGAAGCTACATGCTGCTAGATCAGTCAAACTGCCATCAGCCTTCATCCTCCTTGACCTTTCAGCAGCATTTGATACAGTTTGACACCGTCAACCACAAGACTCTCTTGTCCACCCTCATGAGTCTCAGAATTCATGGTGCATGTAGCATGCCTGTGGTTTGCTTCCTACCTGGAAGGTCACTCATACCATGTGATGTGGAGGGGATCCACATCTGCTCCCCACAGGCTCTCCATTGGCGTCCCACAAGGCTCAGTACTTGGTCCTCTTCTATTCTCATATTCCATTCGTCCTCTGCAATTGATCCAGAATGCAGCCGCATGACTTATTTTCAACCTTCCTAACGTCTCCCACACCACCCCATTGCTAAGCTCCCTCCACTGGCTTCCTGTAGCTGCTCGCATCAGATTTAAAACTCTGATGCTTGCCTACAAAGCCAAAAATGGACCAGCACCTACTTACCTCAAATCACTTATCACACCCCGCACTGTACCACGCTCCCTCCGAACCTTTAGCATCTCTCAGGGTACAAGAAAGGCATGCATCAAGACTCTGCTCTGTTCTGGCATCTAGGTGGTGGAATGAACTTTCCCTAGATGTCCAAATAGCTGAGTCACTGGCAGTCTTCAAACGAGTTCTAAAGACCTACCTCATCCTAAAGTACTCAAATTAGCACTTTTCATTTAAAAATAATTGTCTGTGTGTATTACTATATTACCCCCCAACAGAGTTTTAAGAGTGATGGTATTTTTAGTCCGTGACCTAGTAAACCAGTATCTGGACGTATTTATTGATAGAGACTTCTCTAAGTTGCTTTGGATAAGGGCGTCTGCCAAATGCCGTAAATGTAAATGTAAATCTAAGGATACAGCGCCAGCTACAGACTTAGATTCCTTACTGTTATATACTGTAAGTGTATGAAACTCTGATGCTACATTAGCTGTTGTTGTTAGCTTCTACAACACATCAAGACCTCTGTCAAATTAGAAGGGGGAGATTTGCTCCTAAGCCAATGCCAATGGTACTGAGCAGTTTGTGCAACTCTGTAGAGATTTTGAATTCAATTTTAAATGGAGCAATCTCTAAAGTCACTCTAAACACAGATCAGTGCTGATGATGTCTATGTTCCCAGTGTGGCATCTAGCTTTCCTATCTATGCTTGTAACGGCATACAAATTAGTTTCGCTGTAAATATTCATGAGGCGAATAATGGAATAATAAACTGGTATTTTAATAGGATAACTTAGATCCAGGAAAATAGCGTTATGGAAATATGCGTAATTTCCATCTTAGCAGGTCTTCTTTTTATTATAAGAAAGATGTCATAGGTGACATGGTGGTACAGTGGGTAGTGCCCCTGGTGTCCAGGGTCCCTGGCTCGATGCTGAACTGGCATGTAGGTTCATTTGGCTATGCAATGTTCCTCATGAATGTGTGAACACGTGTGTACATGGTACCCTACAATGGACTGGCGTCCGATCCAGGCTGTATTCCCACCTCACACCCAATTTTCCCAGGATGGTTAAAAAAAGAATATGCCATTTAATTATAATAATAGTGTAGTAATGAAATACAGATTTTAAGACACTGGAATACTTTAGCTGCTAATGAAAATAAAGCTATTACTTGCTGTTACTGACTTGCGGTTATTTGATACTGAATCTTTATTTTCCATTTCCATCTTTACAGCAGGAGTTATTTTGTAAGGGGACAGAACTCTTTGTGGAGTGCTATTATAATAAATAACCAACAATAGGGTCAAAGTATTTTATTCATCTTATAACAAAATTTGCCAACAATGGTGAAAAATTGTGAAACACATACCACTTAACTATAATAATGCTTTATAAATTACATAAATACATATTTTAAGACAGGTCTAGATAATACGATAATTCTGCGGTTTCTTGAATATTTATTTTCAGACATATGACACTGGAGGCATTTTGGCACAAACTAGCACAAACTAGCGTTCTTTAAAATATTTTGTCAAATATGTGCGCACATACAGTATATAAACTGTATAATCCTTGCTTTTTTTATTGGCAGCATTTTTGTGGAGGTTGCACTTGCCCATTCTTCCCCATGTTTCTTTTTATAGACCAATTCTCCTCTTATAGGCCATTCTTCATTTGTATCCCATGACTTATTCATAAAATATGTGAAGGCTCTTCACAGAGCTGGGCACTGGCTGTGGAGCTTCCACTACCTGCACCATTGTTTACATATACTATGAAAATCCCAGCTCCATCCCTGTAGGCAGCCAGGAAATAGAATTTCCTTGAAACAGCTTTTTCTCTCTGAATTATGCAGCATTTTCAGCCTGTCAAAGCCCCAATAGTATTTAACCCAATTGCCAAATAAAGTAATTATCCGCAATTGTATTAAAGCAAGGCATTAGGAATGACTTCTGGAAAGCACCCAGCAGCCATTGGGGCCTCCTACACAAGCATCAGGCTGTTCATCTGATTATAGATGACAATTACAGGCAACAAGAGCATCTTTTCTTGTCCTTTATGCTAGCTGTTGGCTACTAGACACATTAGTTCCCGGCAGGTTTACTTATGAAACTCTGTTCTTCTACCTACTTTTCATGAGCTTGTACTAAACCTACTTGCTTTACTTTATTTAAATATGTGGCAGCGGAACGTGGTGAGGCATTTCTCAAATTTACAGCATTTTAATCATCTGTATTTGTCATGATTATCATTGAGGCTCAATGTGTGCTTTGCTTAATATTTGAAAAGGTCTATGATATGATTTAACCTTACAGGATCTATGTATTATTATGTTAAAGGTGTTTGATAGTAATATGGCAGGTGAAAATAGCCCATCACATTTACACTGTCACCACAGACGGGCTATTTTCTTCAGTCTTATGATTGCACGGCTACAGAGACACATCAAAAAGCAATAAGTGCAGCCTGAAGACAATTTGCTGTCAGTCATCAGACAATAACAAATGACCACATTAGAGCAAGCTACCTAATTTTCCTGTGCTTGCCTGTTAGAAGGAGATTATGAATAGCAAGCAAACTCAAATCTTTACAGAAGGAGTTATTTTGTAAGACAAAAAAAACATATGGGGTTGTGCTGTTTTATTAAAATAATCAACAGCATGGCTGTGTGATGTGACCCAATGCAAAGAGGAGTTACCCTTCTGACATTGACTATTTTCCAATAACAGCAGATCTTTGTGTTTACTTTGTGATAGTTTGGCATCCCAACCAGTGTGTATTCCCGCTTGTGCCCAGTGTTCCTGGGATGCGTTCCGGATCCACCTGGATAAAGTTTTTACCGAAGATGAATGAATGAATGAATCAATCAATCAATCAAAATGGTGAAATCAGGTGAAAAGTTTGCATCTTCATTTTTCGTAAGCTCACGTTCTGCTTTTATACCTCACTTCAAACTTGTTTTGCATCCTCTCAATTGTAGCATACATTTTCAAGACCAACATGAGTGATATCTAGTCAATCGGAAGCCTTTGTCCTATTTAAATACAGCTATTTTCCATAAGACCTGGATAGTTTTTATTCATTTTAAAGAGGGCAGATTTTTGCTGGTGTTTTGAAGTTAGTACTTAGTGTGGAGTCAGTCAAGTTTAAAAAGATGCAGATATTTTTGCTGCTTTGCCAAATACTCAATCTCACTAACTGCACTGAACTACTTTGGTCTTTTTAACTGTGATTCATTCTCTGACCAACTGCTGGTTCTTACTTTCATTCCTCTCATAATGCTTTCAATAGAACAATATTCTGCAATTACTGTACCTAAATGTTTTCCAAAAGGTATTTACCTTTTCTAACGACTACCTGCTGTTAGCTTTGATCTCTCATGTAATTCTATAGTGCATGTCAGCATGAGGCTGGTCATGTGATTACAGATGGAAATTATATTGAGTGAGAGTGTCTTGTTTTATACTTTCATTACCTCAGCAGGAGCATTAAATATAGCCTTGAATGATAAGAAAATGTAAACAGCCCTCCAGTATGTTATGAATGACAACATGCAGACCATAGACCTCCTGCTGTTTGTGCTTAGCAGGAAATTGCTTCATATGCTCACAAAGTGCTTGAACTTGGCCAGTATAATCCAGCACCGAATGAAATGGCCTCAGAGGAAGTCACGACTGGCTGTTGGCGTTATTGTTTGCTAGCAGAGGACAGCTTCACAGTGTGGAAAGTGCAGCTGTTACAGCTGTTGTGCAACGTCCAAGCTTTCCTCTGGGAGAGCATGTCCACGGTCTAAGATTAATGTCTAACACTTTACAATACTCTTCAACATCTCACAGGTAATTATGCAGGGACTAAGCAGGAAAAAAGAAATAGTTCTATATTAACATCTACGTCAATACTATTAACAACTAATGAATACTGGTTAATTACTCAGTAAGTGCTAATGAAGTAAAGGCTTTGTATTTCATTAAGAAGTAAGCAATAATTACTGAGTCTTATATATCACATGGAGAACTACTAACTAGTCATTAACTCCGATGAAAGGACACAGCAACACTATTACTGAATTAGTAAGTAATTTCATATGTAATATAATTACTGAAGTGTTATTGTTCTTCCTATAGGAGTTATTGATGATCCGGAACAGTACTGGAAAAAAAATGAAACATATGATCTCTTATTACTAATGACTAGTTAGCTAGTTCTCCAGGAGATATATAAGAATTGTTGCTTAGTTCATAATAAACAAACAAACCATTACGTTATTATTACTTATTGATAAATTACTTACTATTTATTACTAGTTAATAGTGGTGACTTAGGTGTTAATATAGTACTATTGTACTATAGTAAAGTGTTACAGATGAACATATCATTAATGTGCATTAATGTACTAGGGGTACATTGCAATGACACTTTGTATATCTGTTTAGTGCTCCAAACATAAGTAACTGTATATGTATCTGTATTTGGATTTTAATCTGACGTGGGTGTGGCTTGTTTTTAAAAATGAATATGCACCCTACCACTATGCACCAGGAAGCACTCCCTATTGGTACCTGCATTTGTATCTATTGTGAGTATTATCCGTTGCTTCCAAAAGATTCATTGCTATTTGTTTACATCAACAGTTTGTACATGGATGGATCCATGCACTTGAGAGTGTAACAAATACAGTGCATTTTGGACACTTGAGGACATACTGAGAGTCACACAAAAACCCACAAGAAGCAGAAAAGCAGCAACTGACCTTATGATTCCTCTCCTGACATTTAATCTATAATTACAAAATCAACAACAGATATGACACATACAACGGACAGCTTTACAAACCAGATTCAGCAAACTCTGATCGGCAGTGTTTAACACATGACTTTCCCTCAGAAAACACAACAAAGTGACACCTTCAGTGTTCAGCTCAGTGTGCCCCGACTTCATTAGAGTCAGCTCGGATCAGGCTCCTGTCTGATAGAGATTAACGCACAGACGTAATTGGGTGATGTTTACCAAGCCGGGGACTTCACAAAGCACTTTCAGCTTTCCTAGTGGTCGATAGCATTTCATCTGAACCCTCTAATGACAAAACTGAATGTTTGCCATGGAGGAAAGGTCAAGAACGTGCGCACTTTATGTCAGCTGAACCATCCAATCTACAGCAGCCTTAAGTCAGAGAGAGGGCAATCAGTCCCAAGCTGGGATTCTTCTGCAATACATTATGCTGAAAATGTAATGTAGTGTAATAGTAGCTGGATAAGAGTAGATGACGATCCTGTAATTTACAATTGGAGTCACAATTTGAAATGTTCAAATAGTCTTTTATATAAAACAAAAAGCAGTCCAGATTCGATGCAGTTGATTTCCTGACAAAAGTAATCACAAATGAATTCAATACTGATCTGGTGGTTTTGTGATCACAAATTCAGCCACTTTCATAAAGTGTACACATGTTTTCTTAAGTGACTTTTGTGAATCATTTACATATTCATACATTCTACATCTGACTATAAAGTACAGATTTAATCTACAAAGTTTACTTAGTTGCAACTCATCAATGTTGATAGCTAATTTGGATTTCGTTTTAGTCTTAGGTTGTTTTTTTTGTTGACAAAGATAAATAATAGTATCAGTCATATTTTAATCATTTGCATATTGTTAGAGTAGATTTAGCTAATGAGAACATAGCTTACTTCAGCTAAATCATTTAGATAAATGCATATGATTGGATAAAATGCAACAGACAGTCTGCTACAGGAGCTGTGCTGGTTCATGCTTGGAACACTAAAGCTGCTGAATTATGGGCAATTTTATTACGTTTATCAGTTTCGTTTCAGTTATTTGTACAAGTACTTTGAGACTATTTCGGATTCTCCACAAGTTGCTGTATTTTTTTCTATTGTAAAGGTTTACAGCTGCATTCACAATCTTGCCTCGTTTAATAACCCTTTGTTCGTACACTCGAGGCAAGACAGCGCACTGAACTGAAGGAGAGAGCAAGAGCAAAAGACACACTGAAAGTGTGCATATGTGTGTGTCGTGTGTGTGACTGAGAGTAATTTCTAATTTTAGAGCCTGGTGATAAACCTTGCTACCCAGTGGGACAGGATGTGTTGCCATGGTGAGCATAACTCAGCTTGAACGTTTCCTAATTGGTAAAGATGACGTGGTACATATAGAATTGTAAAAAATAATGGTTTCTAGCAACGGGGGGATAGCTAGCATACTAATTTCATAGCCCAGATTGATTAGCTACCATCTCACAAATGCCATTACATTGCCCTGTAAGTAGCCTAAAGCACTTTTCACAAATTATTCTTATCTAGGCAGGTATCAGAAATCTTACTATACAGAAAACAAAACTAAAGTTTATTGTAAATTCTTGAAAATGCTGTGCTGAGAATGGAGCACCACCAAATTATCATCTGGTCTGACATGGTCCATTTCCACATGGTAGAAGAGAGTTGTGCTGCTTTCGCTCAAGTTAGACTGTTAAATTCTATTGAACTAATTGATTTTACAGCTATCTCTCTGTCTGTGTTCATGTGCTTGTCCTCCTTTTCTCTCATGCTACTCCTCACAAATTACTGTACTCCACATGTAACCTAACACAGAGTACATCAACTAATGTTACTGCAACTAGCAAACTTATTTGACTAGCAATGATATGAGTAGTTCACATTTTACCACCGGCAAATTACCCTCATAAATATTCACATACAGTATGTTTCCACATAAGCTCAAATATTGACAGTATATCATAGCGATGTCAGACGTTAGTTTATAATATGCTTGGAATAATTAAACATCACATGGTCTTTTTCCAATATACAACTGTCCAGTTTAGGTTACCTTGTGCCCACACTATCCTCAGATTCCTGTTCTTGGGTGATAGTAGTTTAACCCAATGTGGTCTTCTGCTGGTGTAGTCCAAACAACTCAAGGTTCAATGTGTGGTGTGTTCTGAGATACTTTTGAATGAATGCTCATTCAAGATTCTAAGAAGCACAGAGAATGATAGAAAACACCAAAGCTAATATCCAGTGGGACTTCCAGATACATTACAACTGAACTAATAGTGAACCTACCAGATGTAGTAATAAAAGATCACAACAGAGAACAACAGTGGTGTTTAAAAAACACTGATATGGCAATCCCTAATGATGATGACATCCAGTGAAAGGTATATAAAAAGCTGGAGCAATATCAAAGACTAAACAAGGAAATATGGACGGTTAAGATCAAGACTGTCCCATTGGTGAGAGAAGGCTATAACCTCTAATCTGGAAGAATGGCTTCTATATATTATGTAGAAAATCCTTCCACAGTCTGGATACTGGATAATGATCGCTACAGCACTGGCTTCTACCCACTTATTGCTGTCACAACTCAATACTGTTTATCATCTCTTAGAAATATGTTTTGCACCCTGCTGTCTGCAATCCTGTCAGGAATGTAGATGAGAAATACAACTGCTCAAAATTCAAATGCGTTATGCAAACTGCAATCTAAAAATAATAAATGTTCATCCAGTCCGTATTATGTGCTCAATAAATCCTACATGCACGGTGGCTCAGTGGCTAGCACATTTGCTATGCACCTTTAGGATTGGGGGTTCAAATCCCACATCCGCCCTGCGTGAGTGCGGATCCTGCATGTTCTCCCCATGCTTCAGGGTTTCCTCTGGGTACTTGGTTTCCTTGCCCAGATATGCATTGTAGGCTGATTTCCAAATTGTTTATAGTGTGTGAATGTGTATGCGATTGCGCCCTGCAATGGGTTGCCCTCGTGCTCTGAGTTCCCTGGGATAGGTTCCAGGCGACCCTGTGACCCTGTGTAGGATAAGCGGTATGGAAAATAAATGAATCGCAAATACAAAGAAAATACCTGAAGTGTTCACAACCAACATGTACAACAGGTAGTCAGGTGTGTCAAATAATCACTAGTTAATTCATAGAAATATATATATATTTTTTCTTTAAACAAGAGGAAAGGGCATGTATAAACTAAATACCTCTTTTTAATAATTGCATTTCAAAGGAACAGGTAGGAAAAGGTACTGACCTTGATATGAGCCAGGAAATAGCACCCTGAATCTCATCAAAGCATAACAGTCTGATGGGAATAAATGAAAAAAAGAATGAATAATTGATTTATTCATTAGAGGAATATGACATCTACTTTGAGCGTTATGACATTAATAAAATGGTACCATTTCTAAAAATGGCCTTGATTCATCATAGCTTCCTCTTGAATGTTCTCTAATATACTCTGCCAGCCCCCAAAGGACCTGTTAGGTGTCCCTCTACTACTGAGCTTCTTACTCACAGCCCACTTGTAAAAAGGTAGCATATGGAGCATTTACAGAAAGTATATTGTAATTCAGCTTTTACTCACTTCCAAATCACACCTAAACAATGATTCATATCAGGTGCTGATCAGGCTCTTCTTTCAATATGGCTCCATGGTGATGACATTGTGTTAGTATATTCTGATTCCAGCTTGATTTTTTTAAGAGCATGAAGAGCTGAAACACAATATCTCAAAAGAATGTGTGGCTTAATACTTAAATATTTGAAATGACCATAATTTAGCCATTAAGGATGCAGTTCAAAGAAAGATCTGCACGTTTTTCTGACGTTTGTAAGCATAGAATCAATGCATTTAACATACTAATGCTAATATACAGTGCCTTGCATAAGTATTCACCCCCTTAAACTTTTCTATGTTTTGTATTGTTACAGCCTAGATTTGGGCTTAATTGGGATTTTTACCATTTGATTTACACACTATAGCTAACATTTGGAGATGCAAAATATTTTTGCTGTGACGCCTGGTTGCAATTACAGATGCAAATAATCAGGGGTTTGTCTTTATCAGCTTTGTTCACATGGATACTGATATTTTTACCATTCTTCCTGGCAAAATTGCTCAAGCTCAGTCAGACTGGATGGAGACCGTTGATGAGCAGCAGGTGTCAGGTATTGCTACAGATCCAAACTCAGGTTGAGGTCTGGGCTTTGAATGGGCCATTCTATTCACATTCAGGTTCTTGATTTTGAAACATTCCAGTATACCTTTGCCAATATGCTTATGGTCATTGTCATGTTGGAAGGTGAACCTCTGCTCCAAGCCTCTTGCGGATCTTGTCCTCAATCCTAACCTGTTTCCCAGTACCTGCTGATAAAAAAAAACAGTCCCCACAACATGATGCTACCCCCACCATGCTTCACTATGGGGATGGTGTCCTCAGGGTCGTTCATTCATTCATTCATTCATCTTCAGGGACAGGGTGGATCTGGAGCCTATCTCAGGAATGCTACACATAGGGCAGCAATACACCTTGGATGGGATACCAGTCCATTGCAGGGCACCATGACACACTCATTCATACCTACAGGAAATTTAGCGTAGCCAATCCACCTACGGTCATGCTTTTCAGAGGTAGAAGGAAAACAGAGAACCCAGACGATCCACACATGGACACAGGGAGACCATGTGAAACTCAACACAGACGATAACGAAAACTTAGGATTAAACCAGTTTTGCATATAACACTGATAAAATGTTCTTGAAATGGTCTAAATTTTTGTAGGTTTTAGCCTATGAGGAAATGTGAAATATGAGCCTAGCATAACCAACAAAACAGGTGCATCCCAAACCACATATTTTCATTCTAAGTAGAAAGCTAAGAAAGCTGTGCCATGCCATACAACAACAGTAATTTTTACATACTATTTTGTTTGAGATTTGGGATGATGCGGGTATCTCTGTAATTAGCGTGAGCGAGAACAACCTGGAGAAATGATGAGATCCATTCCTACAGCTCTCCAAAAGATCTGGAAAAAGTGAGCTTTCTGTGACCATCCAACTGATCTTTCAACTTCTTATACTCACAGAATAGTTCAGTTTATTTGGAACATCATTGAAAACACAGCTCAGTATGACTGTTATTGTCTGATTGTTTTGTGGTTTTATGACATCAAACAATAAATCTGCAAATTACTGCTTAGGGTTAAAACAGCAACAGGTAACAAAAGGCTGGTTTGAAAGAAGATTGTATTGACACGCAAAATGCCTAATCCTTTGTTCAGAAGGCTATTAGCAAGCTTATGAATATTAATGAATATTGGGAGTTTGAATATTAATTACGATGACTTGACAGAGGCAGAAAAATACATTTTTCAACAATTTATGAAAACATAAATCAAATAGGCATGATTTTCTGATTTAAAATAATTTCCTATTTCTTTTACACTCATGAATAATACATTATCTGAAAATATTAAAATACACAACCTGCAATATTTTTTGTATCTGGGATTAAATGTATTCAGTTTGAGCAGTGATAGTTATCAATTGGTCACTTGCTCACGCCAGGGAACTCATTACTCAGGGCCACTCCATTTCTTATGGTTGAAAGCCAGACAATCTCACAGGGCCATAAACTTTTAGTTAACATGAAGTCAACATGATTACATCAATTGCTGATTTCTAATGTTATCCTTCCATTAAACAGTTAACTTCTCACCAGATGATATTGAGTTACATATTTTGGTTTACAAGACAGCTTAAGTTACCTATCTCAAAAGCTAGGAGATTTAAGGTCCCTATGAAATCAAAATGGACGTTTTGTGGCTTTTAGTATGAATATGTTAGCCGTAATGTTTACTATAAGCAAGTGTGCTCCAAAAACAATGACAAAACTCGTATTTAGAAAATATACACATTCAAAATTTACAGTCTCTCTCTACCACCAATACGGATCAACAATTTCGATGACATCATTCTGCACTTCAGCTTCTCATCACATTTTCTGTCCAATCAAATGCTCTCTAGAATCTGAAGTGTCCCGCCCCCGACATTATAAATATCCATGGTACTAACTGTCAAATACGGCTTAGCTGTGAGGTAAGCTGTGAGGTAAGCTAAACACTTTTGGCTATTTAAAAAGGAGGAGGAGCCACTCAATATGTCCCACCCTGATTTCCTGTTTCAGTCTAATTTACTTCACCACATTGAATAATGCTAAGCATTTCAAGGCACTTCATAGGGACTTCAAAAATATCTTGGAGCTTTATCTGAAGTTTGATCAAAACACAGTTAATTGACTTCATATTAAAGAATCACATAGTATAAAATGTCCTTTATAAGAATATACAATTTATTTTTGTCTACTTATTGAATCCTATCATTATTCTTTACAACATTTTCTATAATTTTCCTTGCATATTTTCAAAATGATCACAGTGAACTGATTTAAAGAACAATAGAGTAGAGACCTCACCACTAATAAGTCATCCAGTTTATCTTTTTATATTATTGTAAATTATAGAACTGAGCTGTTTGTAATTTTGCATATTATTATATACATTTTATTTACATAAAAGTGGTTTGTTTTCATGAACAAACTGCAAAATGAACATTCTATTCTAAGTTAAAGATGTTAAGTACAGTAATCAATAAGATTTTGTAGTATCTATATTTTAACTAAGACAGACGTGTGGCAGCTTTTCCCCCAAGCACCTGTGGTTACCATAAAACCTTGTATATATGGGGCAAGTGTGGCAAGTGTGTTATTAATACACAATGCAAAACAGGTCCTAACATGCCACCCTGAAGGACACCATAAGCAATCATCTTTCTGTCAGAGATTGTCCTGTACACATGGATCATGCAAATTTTGTTCTAATCCAGTGTTTTATGAAAAGACACTGTCTGAAGACACACAACAACATGATATATGGACACAACTTCAATATTTCCAGTGGAAGAAGGATAGGAACAAGAAACCTCCCACTCACTCTGGGGATCTATTACGTTCACCTCACTTAACCTACTCCTCCCTCAAGAGTTCAAATTTCCTTCTGCAATTTCCAGACACCATGCACCAGTGTGTGTAGTTTATTTAATGCACATCATAAAAACACACACATAAAACATGACTGGCCCATGCAGGTCATCACACATTATTCTCTTGTATAACAAACCCAATCTAATAAAACACATGTTACATTTACACCAAAGAAACCCTGGGCATATAGTCCAGTGTACATAATGTATTTTTAGGAGCCTTCCTTGTCTTCTCTACTTAAATGAAGCATCCAACAAGTAAGAACCTTTCTTCATTTATCCATAAAGACATTTTAACCTGCTTTTACCTCATCTGGGCTTTGCATTAATGGATAGCTCTGCTTCCTGCTTCCTCCAGTGAGAAACACTATTACACTTTTAGATGATATTTTTTTTAATAAACTGCATTACCTTCATGGCATAATAGCTACTTAGTGAACATGGAGAATTTGGGACAGGCAATAGCTAAGATTATGTCTAAGAGGTAGTCAGCAGGATGAAGGAAATTGTATTTACAATCATCTGATAATAAAAGGGGTGAGCCTGAGCTTGGGTTACTGTCTGTGTAGAGTTTCACATATTCTCCCTGTTTCCTCTGCTTCCTCAGGGTTCTCCAGTTTCCACCCACCTCCCAAAAACATGCTGGTAGGTGGATTGGCTACACTAAATTGCCCCAAAGTGTGATTGAGTTTGTGAAGGCATGTGTCCATGGTGACCTGTGATTGATTGGTGTCCAATCCAAGGCCTTACATCCGTTGTTCCTGGGATAGACTCTGGATGTATCATGACCCTGAGCAGGATCACATGATTATTGAAGATCAATGAATGAATGAATGAATGAATGAATGAAAGAAGGAAGGAAAAAATCTGATGGTCTTGCAACCAGACACTTTCAATTTAAACATTTTAAGTAATAATAATAACAATAAGTAATGGCTTGATCAGCTAAGGCCACACTGATGCTGTTTTTACATAGATAGTCACGCAAAGGGCTTGGCACTCACTGACAAAATGAACATGAAAACCATCAAAATGGATGGTTTAATTCCATGGTTGGATTTTTCAATGGTCCCCCTTATATAGATCCCTTGCATTGCAGTGCCACCTGGTGTCTGAAACCTTTTTGAATTGAACAATAACTCAATAAATGCAATAAACAGCATTGCTGTAATAATTTTTTTTTTAATTTGCACACCGTTTAGAGGTTTATGTTTGTGTAATGGGGTTACATCTGTGTTTTTGCCACGAAAATAAAGATACTGCTTATAAACACATAAGCACACAGTTTTCTCTGTAGGCTCTTTCACATTTACCTTCCACTGCTTTTGGCATGACATGGGTTTGGATAATTTCATGATTCAGGGACCGATTCCTTATAAATACGTAATGATATAAATCTTTCATAAATTAATCATATAATAAAATAGAATATAATTTCATATAATTAAAAATTTTCTTGTAATCTTGCAATAAAAAAGAAACATTAAACAACCAAGAAAAATACACTTATTTCTCAATAAGCAAGAACTACCATACAGATGAATTACACCAAGACTCTAACCCTCAACTGCTCACTTTTATCCTGTCTCAGTTGCCACGCTCGATATATCCCCTTGCCACCTTCAAATGTATTTTTTTTAAATATTTTTTGGATGTGAGTTATATAGCTCCTCGTAAATATTTGAACAAACTATAGTTAACTCTCCTTTCATTTAAATTGTGTGGTGGCACGATGGCTTAGTGGTTAGCATATTTGCCTCGCATGTCCACGTTTGGGGGCTTTCCTCCCTCAGTCCAAA
The DNA here is from genome assembly GCA_024331685.1 of Stegophilus panzeri. Lineage (NCBI taxonomy): Eukaryota > Metazoa > Chordata > Actinopteri > Siluriformes > Trichomycteridae > Stegophilus > Stegophilus panzeri. The sequence continues at coordinate 80,246 of JANDJT010000141.1, read as the reverse complement.
GACATGCGTTGTAGGCTGATTGGCATTTCTAAATTGTCTGTGGTGTGTGCGCGTACATGCGTGCGTGATTGTGCCCTGTAAGTGCCCTGTGAGTCCAGGGTGTCCCCCGCCTTGTGCCCTAAGTCTCCTGGGGTAGGCTCCAGGCTCCCCTGGATAAGCGGTACTGAAAATGGATGGATGGATGCATGGATAAATTGTATTACAAACCCCTCCTGACGATGCGTCTTGATGGTGGAAGTAAATGAACAATAAATTGATTTTGAGGTGAATACTTCTGAGTGTTATATATAGTGTGAGTGAGTTATATATAGCTACTACTTGAAATATGAAGAATGTCTGACATATTTTTTACAATATATGCTGTGGAAAGTAATGAATATGCAAATATGATACTTTTTTTTTTAAATGATGTCAAATTGCTGAATCAGATATTACATAACATGACAAACCATATTAAATGCGAATTTTATATCATAATACCCTTTTTACATTTTATTTCACTGCAATCACCAATACACAATACTAAACAGATCCTAGTATACAACCATGAGGGAACCCATAAGAAATCATTTTTGTTTTTGAATTTGTCCTGTGTGTATGGATTGTGTCACTACTCTAGTTTTGCAAAAATGTTTGATATATAATACTACAGGAATCAAATTTCAGGTAACCACTAGATGGCAGCTTCTTGCAATTATTTATTCATAAACATTTGATCATTGTCCAGTTGGTGACATAATTGGACTGACCATTGTCATTATGCTATTGTTATTTTTTGTTTATTATTGCTATTGCTATTTTTAGACTTATAACAGCTCTCCACTTAGCCAATCCACCTACTGCATTGTTTTTGGGAGGTGGGGGGAAACCCACACAGACACAAGAAGAACATGAACAGAAACACAGACAGTAAACTGAACCAGGGATGCTGTAGCCACCGTGCCACCCTTGTAAGAGCTGATTCTACTAGTCCATGTCCTGTTGTACTGACATGCTGTGAGGACCTATGTTGATTATGATTAGAGTAAGAATTTTATTAGCTAAATAATCCAGTTTGGACTCTGTCACGTATGACCTACACATAAATGAATGTAATCTTCTACACATCTCAGGTTTTAAATCATTATTTTAAATGAATTGTGACTTCCTCATGTTAAATTTCAAGGTATGTAATACAAAAAGATACTTCAATTTATTCAAAATTAACTAATTAAATTATTAATTGGAAAATTGCAATTGATAGAATCCAAAGGAGATTGGAGGCGGTTATAAAAGTATGGGTATATATGATGACAGATTACAAAGAGACATGCAACACCTCCCCCCCCCAACACACACAAAAAATACATTTTAATACATTTTTCCACTTAGTAAACACTATTTGACCCCTTTTTTTGTTGCTCTAAATTATAGTTCTTTGTTTTCTTCATCCTAGTCACATGCAAACCTTTGCACTCTACTATTTATTTATTTATTTATTTATTTATTTATTTATTTTTATATTTAGTAGCCATAAATCACTCATACCATAATACCATACATGCAGTTATACAGGGAAAGGACCAGATGAAAAAGGAGACGCATCAGCAATGTTTCTTTCAGTGATTCTTTAAAGGTGCATTCAATACAGTGTTCCTGAATAAGTCTACATTTGAAGGCTTGTGCATATTTACAGATGTTATGTACATTTCTTAGAAAATGAAACTAACAAAAATAATCAGATTTTTTTTTTTTTTTTTAAATAGCAGCAAAAGAAGCTATTTCAAAGGAATATATACAACTTTCAAATAAGAGGCATATAGTACACTGCAGATATTCTATTCTCCTTCATACATTTTGTCTGTTGTAACAATGTTAACATCCACTTACTTTCTTTATAATGATGAACACAGAACAAAGACACAATCATAATGAGGCAATGATAAAAGATTATACAGTAATCACATACCTTGAACTACATATAATGAGAATCATTGACTTAAGTGACATTTGCTTTAAATTAATGTCTGTAAACTAGGAAATGTAGACAGCTAAAGTCTAATTCTGACATTACACACACACACACACACACACACACACACGCATACACTACACACGCTCACAGCTCTCTGATCTTTTCCAACGCATACTTCGCATACTAATTTGCATTTAGTACAACACTTAATAATAGATCTCTCTGCAATTATATTTTCTTCCTTAAATAAAGCCAAAGCATTTTGTAGAACATGAAAGCGCTCAAAAATAAATATCCACAGTTTTTTTTTTTCTTTTGCAAGATGATTCTTAAAACTCTGTGCGGGCATCCTTTTAGACAAGGATTAAGCCTGGTCTTGAACTAAGTTGCACAGTAAAAGGTGTAACTTCATCAGAAATCCTTTGTAGTCCAAGACTATGCATAATCCGAGTCAGGGATGACAGCCCGTGTGCAAGTTCTTTGCAATGTCACATCTTTTGCTCATAGTAAAACAATAATATGACAATAGTTACATTCACGTGACTTGAACACACCTCCTTAGCTCCAAAGCTAACCAAATCAAGTCCAACTGAGCATCCCTTCATCCAGGTCTTTACCATACACTTTTTTTGGATCATTGAAAAAAAAACTAACACAGCACACTTCAAGTGTTTAAAAAAAAAAAAATAAAAATAAAAATAAAAATAGAGACCTGTCCAATAACTTATGCCAAGTCTCTAATATTTTAAGTAATGAGTACATATCAGTAACACTTTCTATGAAGGCCATATTTATATCCATATCTATATCCGCCATATCTATGTTATGAAATATTTTCAAGGCATTATACTGTACATATTATTATAATCATTTATGAAAATTGCACTTTACGTTATTAATTGTTAATACAGTACAATATAGTATACATAACACATGTCCAAGAGACTTAGCTTGCATATTATGCTTAACAGATAAATTGAGCACTATACTTTTTCCAATTTTTGTATTTTCTTGAACTCAAAATGTATTCAACTTTAAATGTATTGTAGCAATATTTTTTGCTATAACTCAAATATTTTATAATATTTTTAATATATTTTTTATTTATAAGAATGTATAAAGCAGCACTTGACAGCTCTACATAAAGTGAGAGATATTTTGAAAATTCTTATTCGGTATATAATCGAATATGAATACAGTATTTGGAAACTACAGATAATGTTAAACGGACATAAATACAGATATAAAGCTTGTGGGACAAATAAAGGCCATGCTCATTAACATGAACAATAACAAAGTGCATTTACAATGTTCATTCATCCATCATTAGTAACTGCCTGCTCAGAGTTGTGGTAGTTTAAATTAGTCTACTAGTTAGTTTATACTTTGGGAAATAAAACCAAGTAAATCTGGAAGAAAATATCATGGGTTGGTACAGACAAAACTAACAGGTACAAAAATAAAAACCCTGTGAGAAGGATTTTTATTTTTTATTTTTTTTTAAATCCCTCAAACATATATCAAATTGAGACAAATTATGACCTTGAATGATGTAGCTGAAGTTGGGGGAATTTTTTTCCTCTGGAATTTTGTCCAGAGTTTTCCTTTGGGAGCATAGTGATTGGGTTCATATATAATGAAAAAAAATAACATTTGGTTTAGGCCACGCCCACATCATGTTTTAAACAGAATATAGATAGGGATATTTTTTTAGAACTAAACAGTTACAGATACAGATAGTGTCGTTGCGGTACACCATTAATACTTAACACATTATTTTAACAATTCAATGTTAACAACAATGCCTTATAAATGCATTATAACATGTTATTTACATGTTCATTATAGAGGCTAAATGGCCTTCATAAAATGTATTGCATTTCTTTAGTATATAGGATGCAGCATCCTCATGCACTAGGTAGAAAAATTCAGCACTCAAACGTCCACACGTTCTGAGGCAAGTAACATTATTATTGCAACTGTGTCTGATTTGTCTGAAAATAAGCTGCGTGTATACATATATATTTCTTCAAGTTTGGTTCATCGTTTTTTGTTTTTTTTTTTCTTCTTCTTCTTCTTCTTCTTCTTTTAATCAACATTCCAAAAAAAACATTTCAGCTTAGGACTTTGTTTTAATACTGTATAAAGATTTCTATAAGTACAAATCTGCTTTGAGGGAAACACAAACATTGTCAACATGCTTCAGAGTCTCTGACATGCTAAACAGCAACATGGAAGTAAATATCGTGTCTTGTAAATATCCCAATAGGGTCCTGACTTAAGATCATGACTGGTCATCCAGCCTTTAGTAAGTCAGAAATCTCACCACTTTACACCACATGTAACAATCCCAGAAGACCAGCTGGAAAGATTAAGCACACAACCACCCCAGCGTTCACCAACACAGGTGTATTGCACGGCTGTGGAGTAAACCAGAACTGAATCAGAGGCCACGGAGGAGCCAAGGTGCCAGAGATGACAAGAAAATTGGGAGATCTCAGTGTGGAAGGGTCTAAAAATGACTTCCAACATGCAGCAGTGAAGGGGAATGTAAACATTACTAGTGATGGTGCAGCACTTCAGTCCCAAGCACCCTCCGTTCAACAGAAGCAAACAGAAAGGTCAAGAACTAAACTAAAACCAACTTGTTTTTTTTACTGAATTCACTGCACAGCTTAAGTTCTGCCAAAAAGTGAAAACAGTGAGCACTGACAATGAAATGCTCCTCAAGCACCTTACCAAATCACGTCAAGCCCCACATTCAGGCACTCAAACTACAAAACCACTGAGCTGACTCCAATCACATCCTGTTACAAATGAAAACTGAACTGAAAGATACACAGGGGATCTTCTACTATTCTCACATATTTACTCATTCGCTCCATTGCTCCATGAAGACTCAGACACAACATTGAGATTCGATACGACATTTGTTAAGCAGTAAAGCATTTCCACCAATGGGTGGAAGATTTGGATATGTGTTGAAATTTTTTATATGTACTGCTCATAGGTGGAGCAGAGGACCCTGGAAAAGGTAGGAATCGTTGAAGGAGAATCAATTCCTTCTCCCAGCACAGATTTTTAGCATTTTTGCACAAACTAAAACACTATGGAAAGGTTAACGAAATTCAGAAACGAGGATTTGAGTCTGTTTTAAACTTTTGGGTGTCTTGCTGCTGTTCACACCTTCACATAAAGCCACAATTAATTGACAGTTTTAAACGTATAAAAACAAGGAGTAAATATTACTTAATGTAAATGTACTTGGGAAACTTCGTCTTCCTGGACGGGAGGCCATAAAACCAAACAAGCAAACATGAAGGAACAATCGTCAATGGAAACAAAACCTAGAATCCAAGTGATTATTTTACACAAATAATTCTCATTTCAATTAGATTAGATTAGATTAGATTACAGGATTAGGTCTTGCACTTGGAGTGGAAGTAGGATCTTTGATTGGATGAAGTGCATGCTTAAACAGAGAAATATATATGTATAGAAAGAAAGAGAGACAACAATGCCCTTGTCATTTCAAGTGTCCTGCGCCCCCTGGTGGCCATGAGGATCAAGACTGACAATGCCACCTCCCAAAACAAATGAACAAACAAATTAAATCTACATCATTCCCCTGTGTAAGCTGAACTCTGCTGGGATGGAGGGAATGTGAGCTCCACAGCCACTCATCTTCATCACAGCGTGGATTCACACTCCACTTTGCAGGTTGTGGTGGTGCCTTTGCGTGTAAGCTTGAGGACACTAGGCTTCTCTGTGCTGGCGTCATTCTCTCTGTTGCTGGAATTAGTGAGAGCTTTGTTCTGCTCACTCTTCTCCCCATCACCATCTCCTGGATAGATGACCAGGAAACAAGCGGTCAGGAAACCCAGGAAGGAGCCACCGGATGCCACCATGGGGATGACACGCACGCTGCCCACTGCGTCCACCACTGCACCCAATGCTGACGCCACGATGATCTGAGAGATGTACACCTGGCATGACAGTATTGCGCAGTCGATGCCGAAGCCTCGCTTTGAGTTGCCAGGGCTGTGATGGATATACTGTGGAACAGTAAAAAATATGCATAATTTGCCTAATGCCAAGTATATACTGAAATACTCAAATCAGTCCATCTGGCACTCACACCCACATCACAAACAGAGCCACTGAGATCACATTTTTTTTCTCCATTCTGATGTTGTGCCATCTCACCTCTTTGATCTCATGGTACTGGCCCAATAGAGCATATGGACAGTAGGAGATGCTCATGGAGATGATACCCATACTGCTGATCATCACCATGGACATGTAGACGTTGGGGAAGATGGCCATGATGGCCGTGCCGACAGAGAAGCCCAGGGTGCCCAGAATGTAGATGATCCTTATGCTGAGGTCAAAGTTGTCCAGGTACTTTTGGAGTAAAGCTTTACAAGAAGAAACAAACAGATTTTTTTTTTTTTTACTTGTTTCTGAATACGCTTATGGTCTTATCTATGCTCTGATTGGTCCCACATTACATACTAACCATTTTTGTTCTACAGCATGAACTGTAGCAAGAACCCAGAATCCCTTTATATTCTCTATAGGAGATTATATCAGTGTATCCTGGGAAACCTATGCCGTACCTATAGACTACCACTGGTTGAGGAATTACACAGAATTATTTTCATCAGAAGAAGAAACTACATTACATCTAGGTATTTGCATGTTTGTCCTGAGACTCTTCATCATATTGTAGATTTGTTATATTGTATTTAACAGACCTGAGCAGACAGCAGCAGTAGCAGCATAGATTACCAGGCCCCAGCAGCCCATCTGCACTCCTTTATGGTAGTTTTGCAGCTCAGTGGAGTTTGAAGGAGCCTAAGAGCACAAATACAGGGATTCAGAACTATCTAGAATACATAACCTACTGACAATCAACATGAAGACAATTTCAGAACCTGTAGATTTTATTTAAACAATGAATAATTAACAAAGTAAACTGATGTTTCACTCTTTCTTTGTGGAAAACATTCAAGATGTTTCTGTTATGACTCCAGAAACTTTTATTAAATGTACAGTGCCCTCCACTAATATTGGCGCCCTTGGTCAATATGAGCAAAGAAGGCTGTGAAAAACTGTCTTTATTGTTTAACCTTTTGATCTTGTTATAAACAAAATACCCTGCTCTCATGGATATCAAACAATTGCAAACACAACATAAGTTTATATATATATATATATTTTAAAAAAATAAATATAGGTGTGCAACAATTATTGGCACCCCTATGAATTCATATGAGAAAAATATATTTGAAGTATATTCCCATTGATATTTGACATTTTTGTTAGTACACCTGAGTGACTAGGAACAGGAAATTGTTCAACCATGACTTCCTGTTTCACAGGGTTATAAATCACCCAGTCCTGCTGTATGCATAAATATTAGGGGTGTAACAATATGGTATGCCGTATTGTTTGATGTGAGCTATCTTTGTTTCAAAGAATACATTCATCAGACTGCATAATAAAGTTGGCTGCTCATTATAAAATACGTCTTATACATTTGTGAGGTGTAATAAATATTTAAACTTAATCACACCCACACTCCTGCCTCTGAACAAGTACCTTCGTCTTTATCTCAAATCAGGAGAGGCTATAGAGATTAGAAAAAAAACAAAAAAACAAACAAAGAGCCACCCTTTTCCTAAACACGCTGTTTCACAAGCTAATATGCTAGCATTTTACGGTACTGGTATACTAGCCAGCATTAATACCATTGCATTGAAAACAGACAAAAACAAGCATACACACCTCTCGCTATGGAGGAGAATGCATGATTCAAAAACATATCTGAGCTACAGAGAGCTGCATGTCTTGAAAATCACCCTAACAGGGCTGTTGCAGTTTTTACATCAAATTTCCTGTTACAAAACAGGGATGCAGGTGGAAAATTATGCCGGTAAAAGGTGGAAAGACTTAGAAGAAGAAGAAAAAAAAAAAATGCATCTTCCTTTTCCAATTCCCAAACATTTTGGCGTTACAGTAGTTTAAGGTCTTTTGTGCAGGGTTTTGTGATGTAGTTGGGGTAGAAACGTTGCCAAGACCTGGTAACCATGTACACCTTTAAAAGCTTGGCCAGAGAGCTAATGTTTAATTAAGCATGTTGAATTATGTTACCAAAATAATACACAGCTTTTGCTTCATTATATGTAGCTAAGAGATTGAACAGATCACACAAACACTGTGTCATTATTAATTTTCAATTATTGTACCTTTTATAATGTTGAATGTTTTATTCAATTGAAAATGGAAACCTAAGGCACATACACAGACAATGTTTATTTCTGGAGCATTGAAAATGTATCAGATCAAGAGATCACCACATTGCATCGAATTTTGAATTAGAATGTTTGTGCATCGTTACACCTCTAATACATGTCTTTAATTAAAATGTTACTATTGTGCCATCCTTATGTGCCTATTAACTCACCGTGGGATCACCCTCGTAGATGACCTGTCCCATAAAGTCAGTGTAGAACACAGCCTCAGCGATGATGGAGAACCAGGTGAGCAGGTGGCAAAGACAGAGCCGCAGTAATTCTTTGGGCATTTTTAGCATGGACATCCAGAGTAGGCGTACAGTAGTCTCCATTTCACCCTCCTCACTTTCAGTGTCTCCGCTCGATGTAGTGTTTCCACTTTGGTGCCGAGCCCTGTGCCGCTGCCCCCTCCTCTGACGCTGCTGCATCTCGTAGATGTCGTTCATGCTGCGTGATGGTTTTATAAGCACGGCGGCGTTGGCACGCCTGTAGCGGTAGCGGTGTGAGCCCAGGCGTCCATAGTAGGAGAAAGTACAGGACGACTGGCGGTAGAAGGTGTGGCGCCGGCGCCGGATGGCAGCTCCTGCACTGGAGGATTTGAGCGCATTTGTTGGAAGTGGCTGGGAATGTCCGACAGTATCACTGTTCCCTGCTGGTTGGCCATTGGGGGCTTTGGATTCCGCATGGAGTGGCACCTCTTCACCCTCTGGTTCGTGCACTAAGGATGAGTGACGGCTGAAGCTGAAGCGCCCATGTGGGAACTCTTGGCTGCCGTGGTACGATGATAAGCGCTCATGAAAGATGGAAGGCTCTATCTGGCGCAAAAAGAGTGCCTCATGCTCCAGTGTGCCATCAGCCATGGCCAGCACTGAGTCACTCTTACTGCGCACCAGCTCCACATCCAGGAAGTCCAGCTCTGGCTCAACTGAGTGGACTTCACGCTCATAGGGCACATCCTCAGGCATCAGATCGAGCTGCTGCTGCGATGTCGGAAGACCAAACAGGACATTCATTTTATCAGAGGCTGTCCCATCAGCCTCCTCATCTAGTCGTTCCTGCTGCGGGATATACTGTTCCTCCTCAATGCTGAAGAGGTGCAGTGTCACTGAGACAATAAATATTACAGCTGCAAACACAAACAGGATTTGTTCCTGGGACTTAAAAGCCTGACCAAGGAAGGTGTTTGTCCAGTCAAGACCACCAAGTGCATAGCCCACAGCACCTCCCAGTCCTAAAGATACACACTCTGATTAGTAAAGCAGTTTGGATTATGACCTTGATCACAGTGCACAAAGTTGGTAAATCCTGATTAGGTCCTGATTAACTTCCTACTAACTCTCATGTTAGTTTAACCTAATCTTGAATAGTAGCACTACTTGTATTGTTCTCCGCTTGATATATCACTTCGCTTGTATTTCCTCATTTGTAAGTCGCTTTGGATAAAAGCGACTGCTAAATGAATAAATGTAAAGGTATTTAGATGTGTGTTTAGGCGTGTACATATATAAATGTACCTGCTGAGAAAGCGTGGATGTTGAGAGCCATATCCTGCTCTTCTGTGTCAGCCACATCCAGCAGATATGCTCTGATGGGCCCCTCAGCTGCATCAGCACAGAAGTCCAGCACGACCACTCCAAGCACAGTCAGAACGATGCCTATAGGCTGTTTGTTGGGCACGTCTCCTATAGCCAAACCTGACACATAGCACACAAACACATACACACAAACAGGACGACATGATCAGAGCACACAAGAGAACAAGCCAAACCAGCAATAAGCACTGGCTTGAGTTACTGTACCTACCTACAGAAGTGCATTACTGTCACAGAAAAAAACATCTCTACTAGCATCTTGTTATTGCAAGAAAACATCATGTTATAAGAAAAGCATCTTGTTACTACAAGAAAATATCTTGTTATTATAAGAAAAGCAATATTATTAGAAAACATCTCATTATTCTGCGATGAAACTGTCATTAAAAACAACACAATTGTCCATATTTTTACAACATAGCATTCATGGTTACCAGTTGATGGGTTCTGACAAATTTCGATAGAATTAATCAAACTTTACTCCGTGCTTGGCTTAAACAAAGAAGCTCAAATATCCACATGAGGTACAAAGGTTTGAGATGTCCAAGGTACATTTGTGTTTTGTTTTTGTTTTTTAAATAATGTTTGACATTGATGGTGTGAGAGTAAGAAAAAAAATTGAGAAGGAGAGAGAGAGAGATAGAGATAGATAGAGACAAAAGGAGAGGCAGAAAGAACGCAAGAACGAGAAACGGTCTAACTTTCATGTTTGAGTTGTAAGACTCCCCCCACCCCCCACCCCCTTACAATAGAGCGGCACACAGCAAGCTAATGCTGGATACAGGAGACAGGAAGTTGTTCTAGATAGCCAATAAAAGGTAAAATGGGGCACAACAGGAAATATTTCCCTGTGAACTGGTTCCTAGTCCTTTCCCATGTCACCGAGACGGACCGGGTTTACAGTCTCGCACTCACACATACACAAAGTACTCATTATGAGTAGTGTGAGAGCAGATAGTTTACTCTCTCCTTTTCTTTCTCTCCATCACAAAACTGCTATTAAAGGGTAAAAAGAGGTCACACTCAGAAACAAAGCTAATGATTATTTTAAAGTACTGTACACTGAAAATGTCATCGTAATAAATTTGTTTAAAAAACAGTGATTTTAGGTGTAGCCTAAAAATATTTTAAAACACCTTAATTCTCTTTAAAAACTTTATGAAAAGACTGCTAAATGAGCTGAAAAAGTGAAGCGGGTGTAAACGTCATTATTTACATCTCTGTGAATGACTTGTTGATTAGTAGCGATGCTTTTTTTCTATTTCACGATTTTAGTGTTGACCCATGTTAAGCAGGTGTAGACAGTACTACTGACCGGGGCTACGAGGTTACTGATTAATGAAATTTTTGAGTGTGTTGGGGTATACATATTCAAATTCTTTATTTGAATGGAGCCTAAATGTAAAGCTTGCACAGGGGTCCATTGTAAGAAAATGTTCCACTCCTGGCTCCATGCTGGCTATACGCTACAGACTCAACAGATTAAGATTAGGTTAATAAACCCAGGAGTGTGTCTATCAGCTGCAATACTTTGCAATACGTTGTAGTTTGGGGATCTGAGATTCATACTACCATTAGCACTGATAAAGAAGATACATATAGCTATAGTGCATTAATCATTTCAATCTGTTGTTTGAAGAATTACTGTAAACCTGATTCAAGTTCAAATAAACTACAATAATTGTGTGAAAGTCATGCATTAAGGTGTCAGGTGCTTTGTTCCTTGCCAGTAGAAACTGTGGTTTTGAGAAAGTCATGACACAGGAAACAGGAAGTGAGTCTGGAAAAGTGCATTTTTAAAACTTGATAGATTTTCATTTCAGTTGCTGTAGTTAGTACTGATTTCTGATTTGACCTGATCGCACAAGGAAAGTCGTTTCCTCAAGTAAACGCATTGATGCATTTGTCTCTAAATAAATACGACTACCATATTAAGAACATATGCAGCACAACAAGGTCAGACAAGGTTAGTTCATCACCTCCAAGGCCCTCTTTGTGTATTTATAGTGTCACTGTATATTTATGTCCTGTGGGGCTTGAGCAAGAAGCTCCACCCCCATCCTGGGGCTCACCTATTAGAGATCCGTTGAGGAAGAGCGCTACGCCGAAGAGCACACCCACACACAGTGCCAGAATGAAGGGCCGGCGGCGACCCCAGCGCAAAGTGCAGCGGTCACTGGCTGATCCTATCAAAGGAGTGAACATGAGGCCCAGGATGGGGCTCAGGAACCACACCAGGCTGTAGTACTGTTCTGGAAGACCTGCAGAAAGAGCAGCACAGAGGTGCAGGTTAATATACAGTATATGACTCAAATCAGATGTGTGCTCTCAGATTAGACCTGGAAATATGTGCATTAAATGTGGATTTAACCCATGCTGCTGGGGAGAAAGCAGGATCAGACATCAGACCATAGTCTATAGTTGCAATCAAAATTATTCAACCCATTGCAAATCAGGTTTATTGTCAAGTGTGCTTGAGACAACACCTGTTTTGCATATTTGTGCTGTTGTGAGGGATTCTATTCAGTGGACTGAATCATTTTGAAACTGGAGAAATCATTATAAGTTGCATTTTCAGTTGAATTTGGGGAAACCCCTTGAAGCATTCGTTGTGTTGAACTATTTCAATCGCTTTTGTTTGATTTGTTCATTGCAAACAGCTGAAAGTCTGTACATTTTGACAATAAACCTGATTTGCAATGGGGGTTCAATAATTTTGATTGCAACTGTATGTACAATGTCAAAATGCCAAAATAATACTATTACAAAATAAATGTTTAGATGTTCAGAACCAAGGCAAAATGGATTATACCAGTTTCCCCAATATGCTGAGTGTTCTAACATAAACTCACATACAATATAGAATCAAAGTCTTCACCTGGAATTTAACTGTTACCACTTAGTTGCCTAAAACAGCATCAATAAGTTATGGTATAATTTGCTCTGCTATGAACACCAATTATTATCAAGCTACATAAATGTATTTATGTGTGTTTTACAGGGGGCACATATTATATCTATACATTATTTTAATTTTGACATCTCAAAATTAAAATAGTGTTAGTCTATTTAAATAAGTACCTGAAAGTCTTAAAAATTGGACTATTTAATATTTTAACTGTCATATTAAAAAGTTGTTAGGATAGTGCCAAAGGGGCGCTGATCTACTTTACCCATCAGCCCCACCATATCACGTTTCCTACCTCTTGCACCTGTGTCTCGTTTCACCCTAATTAGCACTTTTATACAAGTACCTTTGTTTCAGCGCCTTATTGTCCAGATTTTGTTGTTCTTGTGTTGTCGTGTGTGCCGCAGCGTTGTTCTTAGTCTGCGTGTCTTTGTCTAGTATCCATTGTTTAAGTTTATGGTTCAGGTTTTCACTGTTTTTATGGTTTATTTGGCACTTTCAAAAATAACGTCTGCACTTGCACTCACCAGCTCTATAAAATCCCTGATAAAAGTATTGCACTTTTGACATTTTCTGCAACATTAACAAACAAAAATCAAGTACCTGTAATCAGAATATGACCCATTTGGATATAATTGTACTCAGATTACAATGCTTTTTTTCTTTGTTGACTACTGTCTTGTATTTGAATCATAAACTATTAGTATAAAAGTTGTCAAAAGCAATCAAATTACAATGCAAAACACTGCCCAATTGTTCTCCAAAGAAAGACTGATGTACATTAATGCTTATATGTTTATTAACACGTATAGCAGTCTATGATTTACTCTTTTGTTTTTAAGGACTTCTAAAGGAGTTATTTCATTTGCTACATTTACACAACAGTACATTGAAATCAAAGGTAGTCTGAGAAATTATATTAGATAACAGTTTATAAATTATTGGGAAAATTACTGATTTAGTTATGCACTCTCATAAATAAAGGGTCGCTGGCTTGGTACCATCAAGGGTGTATGTTTTGTAGCTTTAGTATATGTATGTTTTACCTGGGTAGTGTATGTCTTGCACCTTTAATTAGCTATTAGATTAGTGAGTGGTTCTTAAAGTCCAATTACATAATTACATATATAGGTATAAATCAGTGTGACCTGGCTGTAGGTTAACGGAGCTAGAAACAGGTTTTGTACACTATATTATAGGACCCTTTCACACAAACACACAGCACCAGAGTGTTAAATAACATATTACAAGAAAGAGTGTAAAATTAAACTTGCAATCTTGTAAATTTCTCCCATTAAACACGCACCACACTTTGTTATTGGACCAGGCCCTGTTTGTTTTTGCTTTTTGTCTTTCAAAGAGAAGGAAATTATACATGGAACTGAATAGTAAACTTCATTGAACCTCAAGAACAAACATGTTACCTGAGAAATCATTCATCAGAGGCCAAAGTGGTAGAGAGGAAGTGAGCTTGGTTCCTCTGTTTCTCACTACAAGAGCTCTATGCGTTTGCTATTGATACAAGGTTTTATAACACAATATGTTTTGATAAGCTATTGAATACTCGTGAAGTAAGTGGCTCTAAGCTTTTTTTTTTTTTTTTAAACTGTATAATAACAGTTATTTCTTGCATAACGGTTTAAGAACAAGTTAGGGTAAATAGCAATAGGAAGAAATTGCTTTGTTTACCTTAAAGGAACACTTCAGTGTTTTTATCTTTTTTTAACCTAATCTCTATGCATTTCATTTGTAGTGGTGTCCGATTACCATGGACAAGCACTGACACCTTTTCCTGTACTGAGAAACCTTGCTTACTCAAAAAACCACTTACAATGCAAGTCTAAGGGCAGTTGTTGAACTTGGTCAATAAATATTAAATGTGCATGCCTATATAATGAGAATTCGAAACTATAGCCATTACACTAACAATAAAGGTATTCTACAAAGTCGTACCAAAGCTGTGGTTTTATACACAGGATCAAAAATAAATAAATAAAATCAATTTTGATTAATTCGACTTACTTGAAGGTTGTAAAAAAATAAATGCATAACCACAAAATCTTCACTTAGATAAAATAGTCCTAGATAAAATAGGATTAATTATAGAGATTTACAAAAACAACAAAAAAAGTATGTTTCCCATAATAACCCCAACATCTGCCCTTGGACTTTCATTATAAGTGTTTTCCTAGTAAACAATCTTTACTTTTTTTTCCTCAGGACTTGGAAATGGTGTTGAAATTCTTGTCAGTGGAATTCACACACACATACAGCACAGATGTAGCCAATAGAGATTACACTGAAAAACATTGGGAGCATTGCTTTAATAATACAAGCCATTCCATGCCACTTTATCATGTAACTTGCACAAAACAAGTACAGACACACCCTCACAAATATGCACCCACTCACACAGGGCAGACCTTACTATTCGCTCCACGTGTCACATGGAGTTTGTATAACCCAGTCATGACCTCTTCCAATTAATTCAGCGAGCTCTCAGTGTGTGAATGTTGGCATAGTAACAGTGATTCAGGAGGCACAATGTAAATGTGTGCACGTGCTGAATTAGCAAATTGATCCACTGCAATCTCCACCATCTTAAATAAGAAAGATTCGTTTTTAAATGAAGAAGGAATCAAGGCCGACCAGGAAGACAAAAAGGAAGCTTTAAAGCACTGTCATTATGCAGTTGAGATGTTCCTGACAGTGTGGTGTGGACACACACCAATAGAGGCGCCAGGGAGGCTGCCAAGGCCTCAGAGACAGACACAGAGACCATTTGAGGCTGACAGAGCGTGTGGAGCAGTGTGATAAAGGAACACAACGCAGTCCAGGGAGTGATAAACACACTTGGGGTGTGTGTATATACAGCAAATGTAGCACATTTAGAAAGATAAACTCAGTGTAGGACCTAATCCAGTCATGTGCTGATTTTAATGGATCTTCTCAGGTCATTATTGTAGAATTCTGCAGGATCTGTATTCTTTTTCAGGTGGAAAAATTTGTAGTTTCTGCCTTACCTATGCACCTATTGCCTTACCTACCTGATTGGGCAGGGCTACAACAGTGTAAGAAAGCTAGAAATCTGGAGAACACCATATACACACAGCTCTGGTAAGATGTTCATTAATATCGCCCATCCTTACACCTTTAATCTTAACGTGTACCAGTTGTAGTTTTGAATTCCTGTCATGCATTTTAAACATTTCTTGACAGAGTTCAGCAACTGCACTTAGATTAGTAGTTCATTATAAGTGAAATTGGTGTAAACAGATTTTCTGTTCGTGTCGTCAGTAACGAAAAGTTGAAATTCTTGTCGCACGTGCTTCAGATGTGGGAGATAGAAATCAGGTTGTAACACACTGCAGTATTGTTTTAAGCCTAGAGAGAAATGATTTTACAGTACATCAGTACACTCATTTTGCAAACTCGTCACTATACCTGCGACGGACTAACATGGTGCGCAGTTATTGTATTGTAGTGGATAACAGTGACAGTCCTACATGTACATACAGGAGATAAAATTGTAATACAGTTCAGGATTACTGAGCTGATTATAGGCATGTTTTCACTGCAGGAGCTTTTAGGAGCTCATGAACTTAAGGCATGTTTACTCAGGAGAAACTGTGGCTAATCTTAGTTTTCTGGGATATAGTTCTTCCAGGAAACCTTTTAGTTCCACCTGCAGAGTAAGTAGTTTTTGGCAAACAACTCAAACCTCTTACCTGGCTTTTCAAAACTTGTAGCACCATGGCAAAGTGAAAGGCTTATGCAGCTCTTGCTTTTCTACAGGCACGAGTATATTATATATGCAATTCTAGTGAAAGAGTGCTCAACGGAGAAAAGCAAAAAAAACAAATAAACTGTGCATTGTGTTGTTAAATCTACAGTAGTGTTAATGTTGACATTCACAGAAAGCAAAACCAATACAGAACATTGATCTCAACATTGATCAATAAAACCATGGCACAGTTTCTGTACAGTTTAGGAATTTAGGGTCAGAGTGCTGGGTCATCCAGAAAGGGTTAAGGGAAATCTCCTGAACAAGAACTGTACAGTTCCTTGACAGGTTCCTGGTTTTCTGTCTCACTACAGTGCAGCTGTAGGAATGTTGATGGCAGCAGCTTGGCACTCTGGAGCTTGAACTCCTGACCACAGTAACCCAGAGCCTTTAAACACTGAGTTACCACTGACCATTGCTACTGTGAACATTCCTACAGTACAGTGGGGAAAGAAAAACAGAAACCTGTCCAGGAATTGAATTGAATAGTTCTTGTTAAGGAGAATACAAGAAATCCTCAAAAGGTTATGGACACTCACTTCAAATGTAATAATGTTAACGATGTAACAGCTGAGCTACAGACCAGATCTTGCTTCACAAGCTCAGGAAAACAAAAGCACGGGTCTCACGCTCTGTTCCAACAGGCTGTTGGAAAACAGCCAATGCACCTGTTACAGACGTCCACACTCACCACAGCACAGTACTTTTCCCTAAGCAGGGAGAGCTGGAGTGTGTACTCAGCGCCAGGGTCTACAGGCATGAGAAGTGTGTGCTCAGCAGCTGTGAGAAGAACCTCCTGGAAGCTCTTCTCAGGGTGGAAGCATAGAGACGTGACGTTGTGCATATACCCCAACGGAGGTACCTCAGGCCCTTCTTAACTCTGTAGCTGAGAACTTCCTGCCCACAAGCACTAAAACTGCACCAACGTCCACCAAGTCACTTCCTCTTCTGACCCCAAAAAAATTGTTTTTAATACATGTGCTTTGTCTTTGTTCATGTTCCATAGAGATTGTGAGATTGTTCATGTTCCATAGAGATTGTGAACAAATGGGATAGACTGGAATTAGCTGGTGAGCAAGTTGTTTTTTCCTCGAAAACTGCACTGAGTAAACATCCAAACAGGAAGATCATAGATCGTAGTAAATAATGACAGGAGGATTTTTTTTTCCCTTGGTGGGTCAAAAATGGCTAACAATACTGAGAGCACAGTGAGTCGCAGGACTCGAGGAAGTAGCGAGAGACACAGTGGCAGACGGAAAGAGAGAGGGAGAGAGGGAGAGAGAGAGAGGCAATTCACAACTTGGCAATTCACAAACATCCACAACAGGGATCTACTAACACACATCATCATATGTCTTTTTACATCTGGGATACTGATACATCACAAACCATAGAGCTATAATACGTACACACACATAATTAAAGACCACTCTGACTAGGAATGCCCCAGTAATTTACTCTTGCACACACACATGCACACGTATGTCCACCGGACTCATGCTTACATGTGATTTAACTGCTGACTCATTTCCAACTGCTGCGCTCACTTACACTTACAATGAACCTAACTTTTCTTCCAAATGCTTTCTATTCACACCATGTTAATGAGAAAATGAAATTGAGTTAAGATATACAGGACTGCAGTGTGTGTGTGTGGGAAAGAGAAAGCGAGAGTAGTGAAGCCTGAAGCACTCCTTCACCAGACCATTAGACACATTAGCAGCAGGAAACAGGTGCTTTCTCTTTTCCTTTCTCCCTCTCGGTCAGTATCCATGCTGGGTCGAGCACTCACGCTAAAGGTTCAATTTGAATAACTGATAGCTCGCTCGGACTTTGTGGCATGAAAATTCATGTAACTATGTGTTGGAGTTTTTGATTCCTTTCTCTCAGCTACATTCTACATTTCCTTTAACTTTAACTAATATTTTTTTTTCAGCAAGTGTGCATCACTAAATGTCTTAGGCAATTTCACAATTATTAAAGCGTATGTCCATGTAATTGTTTAACATATTTAGTGATATCACAAAACAGGTTTTATGCTCATAGATGACATGACTATTACTTGGAGCAAAACTTGCTCTATGGATGGTTATAAGAGGTCAAATACATTTATTACATGTATGCATTTGCCAAAGTCCCCCCCCCGCCCCCCCCCACACACACACACACCTAAGCAGGACAAAACTGACGCAGTTGTTGGTTACAGGCTTTGTTCAAGGATCAAGTGTTTTTTGACACTCCTGGGATTTGACTGCCAATTTTCTGCTCACTAGAACCTTAACAAATGATCTACACTGAGGAAAAAGCATCCTCAAGGGTTCTTTTGATGGGAAAGGGGTGAAAGTGTTTCCAGGAGCGTTAGCTGGACTGCATTTCATCTTGCCCCTATAATATAGATGGATGTATGGGTTCTTGGGGTATTTAAAGAGATTTTATTTGGAACACTCTCTGACAGGGAACCCGCCCCCCACCCCCCAAATGTTGAGCATTTAGTAATAAACAAGCCTCAGTTGTAATCATAATGAACACCCAAATGTTTGACACATGCTAGCCAAACATGCCTGGATGTCTTCTCAGTTACAGACAACACAAATGGCTCAGAGACAAAAACCTGCCCCCTGGAGCTTTTCAGATCCACCATTAACTATGGTTTCTGCGCACTAGAAAGATTTCAGACATCAGTACCAAATTCACAAGCTAAGAACATTCTGCAGCTTTTCCAATCCTCTGGTCTGAGAAGGTTTCCTACAAGCAGTTACTGGTACAAGAAGGGGAAGGGGACAGGGGGTTAAACTGGCAACAACAGAACACATGAGACAGTGATGCAGATGGGCAGGACAGGACATCTTGTGGCCACTGGCAGCCTGCTGGGGGAGACGGAAGCACTCAGGTTACACACTGCATTCACCAGTAACTGAGCTCTGATCCAGCAGATGAAGGAATGAAATATTAATATAGAGTTGTCACATTGGCGTTTTCATGAGTGAGTGTATGCTCAACACTGAGCTACTCAATCACAATACAGAGTGCATACTGTCTCTAGTGTTGACAATAATTAATTATTCAACAATATGCTATAAAAATGCAAAGGTATAAGTGGGGAAAAACAAGAGGGGGAAATACAGTGCTGTGAAAAAGTATTTACCTTATTTATTTTGTTTGTTTATTTGTTCGTTTGATCTTAGATTTTATTTTCATTTCTGAAAGAATTTAGTACGAGATATACACAAAAACAGAAGAAATCAGGGTGCAAATACTTTTTCACAGCACTGTAGAAAGATAAAAGAAAGCCAGAGAATAAAAAAAGACTGACAAAAAGACAGCAGGTTTTGATAAGCGAAAGCAACAGAGAAAGAGGAACTGAGGCAAAACAAACAAGTTAGATGTAGGAGATAACGATGGCACACACTCGTATACCAGGATAACGTGTGTGTCACAAAGAGAGAATATCATGCACGATGCGGTAAAGTACACAATGTCTCAGCATTACTGCAGTACGCTCACAGCCTCCATTTCTCAAGTGTGTATGCAGCATGCAGCAGCAATCATGTCCTGCCTTCAAAAGTCAAGCATCTTTTAATTGCAGAAAACTGACCTGTCTTCCACCTCCCATAGGGCATAATTAAAACCGCATGTGGCTGCAACACACAAGAGGGGGGGAAAAAGAAAAGGAGGAAGAAAAAAAAAAAAGAAAGAAAAAAAAAAAAACCACACATACTTTGTCATACTGAGTCAGCTCCATTATGTAACACTGCACCACTACATCAGGCATAAACAGGACAACCAGTGAATACCTCTCCCTCTCTCTTACACACACACACACACACACACACACACACACACACACACACACACACACACAGTGCCGCAGAGCAATGGGAATACACATTATAAAACACAGTGCAGTGTAGAAAGACAGAGCAGCGGTTCAGTCGTCGCAGTTAGAGCTGTAATCCTCCTTCCACGGACTGACCACGGAGAAATAAAACCTCACAGGTTCTCACAGAACCCGCTGCTTCCTGCCTTTGTGGTTCCAGATGGCTGAAGGTGACGGGGGGCACTGGCTGTATTTGAAATTTATAAAGGCAAACGAACCAACCCATTGTTTTAGCGAAACTGATGAAAATCCAATCATCAAGAAGTTCATGTGAACAGCAAACAGCAGTGTCGTTATGACGCAATTGTCTTGCTTTCCAGTAGTCTCACAATAGCACAGATACACAAGCACTACAGCTGGATGATATGGACAATAACGCGTATCGTGATTATGTATCTGCGAGGTGAAGCTGTGACGTGTCACGGTTAAAGATCGTCTTGCATTCACTTGACAAAAAGGATTATTTTTGAGTTATGTGAATCGACAATTTATTGGTTTGTGAGCTGTGTCTGCAGAACATGTCCTCATCCTTCTTTCTGGACGTCTACTTACTGGAGAGGACAAGCTGGAGATCTCAAATTGATGACTTGTTGCATGTGTGTAAAGAAGCCCTGATTGCACCAAGCTTCTCATGTTTCAAAAGCTTCAAATGCGTCCCAAACAGTTTGTAAGACAAATATCCAATTCAATACGTAAAGGAAATTGTGACTAGAACTAGTTAAAACTGGTCTGCATCAGTAGGATCAGAGGAATTAATGCATCTTCCCATGCCAAAGTGTGCTTAAAGGGGTCATATCATGATTTTTAATTATGTTGTTTATTGGTTGTAAGAGAATAGGTTAACATACTTTAAATGTTCAACAAATTACTTGTCAAATACTGTACATTACTGAAGTACTTCTATTCCCAGGCTGCATAAAACGCTCTGATTTCTCCAAAGCCCCTCCTTCCGAAAAGCCCAGAGTGCTCTGATTGGCCAACTGACCCATTGAACTGTGATTGGCCAAAAGCCTTGCGTGTGTCAGAAAAGTAACGGCCGATAGCGTTAGCCTTAGCGTTAGTCTCCACACCTGCGCTGCTTGAGCTGCTCGCACTGAATTACACATGTCGTCGGTTTTACCATATCAGTTCGAGCCCGAGTTAGAAAATGCGGATGATCAAGGGGATGGTAAGCTTTTATTTTGTAACTCTCTCACCTTTCAGATACGATGTGAATTTCAACCCCGCCGGCAGGACTAACTATGCTGTACACAGCTGCTGTACATAGATACTCATGCAATATACCATTGGAAAGCTAGGATTCTTGTGATTTGATTGATATAAACTGTTTCAAGATAGACTCACAACAGCAGCTACAATCAACATCTCTGTCAGACCACCAACATACAAACAAACACTTAAAGAAAACTTTAGCTAGCATGTTAGCAGAGGTCTACTGAGCCACAACACAAAACTCCGCATTTGAACAGTCAATAGCAGATACTTCATAAAATAATCAAACACACTTACAGGGTCTCATTCAGAAGCTCAAGATTGTCCGACCAAAGTGGGAATCGCCCGACTTTTCAGGAGTAGCCTTTGTGTATAGCCTGCCTTGTACTCGCCCAGGTTCAGGAAGCTGTCCTCCATAAAATGTGCTGTACACAAGCAAACGTTTGGGTTGTACTGCTCAGGAACAGCGTTATAAATAAACAGTAACCACTGATTTTGTCCGTTTTCGGAAGGCTAAGCAAGAGGTTTTGCTTTCACACGGAAACACACAGCGTCCCCGCGACATGGCACCTGAATTCTCTAAAGCCTCACCACCTTTCTTCTTGGCTGCCTTTGGGCGTGTTTATGTTGATAAACACGCAGTGACCTAGAGAAATTAACGTAAATCAGAAGTAAATCTGGACTTCGAATGCCGCGTTTTTGGCAGGTCTGGAGCAGTGTTCTCGGTTAGATAGAATAAATCCCTGTGCGGGAAAATATGAGTTTTATGACTTTGCAGAGCTTATACATGCACAAACAGATATATTACACTCCCAAACAGAAGGAAAACATGAAAAATCATGTCATGACCCCTGTAAAACTCTTGGATTTCTAGCCAGATGTCAAAATGTTCACAGCCAATTGAGTCAAATGGATCTATGGGGAGAGCTCAGAGATGTTCCACATGACAGAGCGAAAGCGGTGGACCCAGAGATGGACAACAGAGAATGAAGCTTCAGGTTACTTGGAATTATGAGCCTGTGTATTCTCAACATTAAAGTGTAGCACATTATTTTGTTAATTAACCAAAAGTTAATTTTGTACACTATGTTGCACAGACTTTGAGAATAACATTATATCAAGAATGGATTTTGATTAAAGCTATGTGGGCAGGATAATTCACATTAAACTTGTGAGTGGTCAGTGATTCAGATGGCCCAGTTTATACCAAAAGCATAGAAGGGGGAAAAAAAACTGGCAAAATACATTTGAAGAGTTTGTTTTCAAAACATGTTATGTGCCAAATTCTCACTTTGTGTGTTTTTTTTTTTTTTTAACCAATGTACTAAACGCTTATGGGTCACTATATATTT
>JANDJT010000141.1:39660-56122 GCA_024331685.1 Stegophilus panzeri | reverse complement strand
TATATATAACATAATGCTCCAATGTAATTCACTAATGTACACATTACAAAAAAATGTGTTTAGGGTGTTAAAAATGACGAGAAGTCACGTATTAGTAAATAAATTACACATATAATCATTTTTGGAATGGTTTATTTACACTCTGTATCTGTATACTGTGTTCCTACAAGACCAATATTAACCTAATTAGAAAGCAATCCCTGGGACCTTATCTGGCAGTCTGTGTAGTGTGGATGATCCCTAATACATTTATGTCACCTAATGGTGTACAACTTGATGATGTCCAGATGGTTAAGTGTACAAGGCTTTTATACCTTTTATAGGAGAGAGAGAGAGAGACAGAAAGACAGAGAGACAGAGAGAGAGAGAAAGGTTTCTTGCTCAGCACTCAGTACAATCTGTGTCATGTATAAAAAGGTTTTCAAAAAAATTCTGTTCTATTCTGACAGCAGGCCAGAAATGTTCCAATAACAGTCATTCTGGAGTAGTAAGCATAGCTAAAAATGGCAGTTTTTGGTGTGGAATGCTTGAAACCAACAGGCTATGAAGATGGATTGCGAACACCACTCATTCCTTACTTAGAAGAAAAACAACACGCTGAAAAAAAAATCCACAACTGCCTCCCATCCTTGTCAGCAGAGTTGTGGGATGGGAAAACGCATCATCTCAGCCAAGAACCAACCAGAAATCAGCTGAGCCACACATTCCCACCATAGCTAAAGCAGCAGACATTTTCCCGGGCCGTGTACGTACTCCTCCCTGTTCACTGCTATAAACACCTGAGGTCACGGTAGGCTCCTGTCTAATGCTGCAAACTGCCCTCAGTGCCAGCTCACATTTCACATGGGAGAAGGACTAATGAGAAGCGCTGGAACAATACAACAACACAATGGCTGATAACAATACATGGCACTTTTCTCATAAATACAGCTCCTGTTTCTATGGGTACAACATCTTTAATGACCGTGCATCATTTGTGTATAGTGAATAGTGTACTATTTCATACGAATGCAGAGTAAAATCTCTACTGTGTGATGAATTCGCTTCTACAGTCAACACTCAGCAAACTGCCTGCATCATTAAATCAGACAAGCCACTTGCAGTTTCAGCTTACTAGACAAAAACTAATCTTGTGATGGACATCAGCTGTTGACATGTCATCAGTGTTAATCCGGTCACAGCCATTACACAACTCTAAACTGCTATACCAGCCAATTAGCTTATCATATGTCACCCTGATCATCCCTTGTTTTGAACACTTTTACTAAGAAAGCACATCCACATGCACATACACAGAATGTATACATAAAGTGGGGTCCAGAAGTCTGAGAACATTTTGTAAAAATGTATTTAAATTGTTTTAAATATTTAAAACAAGGAAAGTAAATGCTCAATATCTTGAATATTTAATATTCAAAATTCTGTACTATTTCAATGTCCCTATTTAAATGTAAGCAAATTTGTGATATTGACTATGTTACCTGCTTTATACAAAAGGTCAGATTTTCCTCATGCCTACTCTTTTCTATTGAAGCACATGCTCAGACGACACTCTGATGAATTTGATCTGAAAATGGATCATAAGGTTACGCGCAAACTCGTGGAATCTATTCCAGCTCAAGCGCACATGGTCATTAAAGCAAAAAGGGGACGTACCAAATAATAAGAAACTCTTGAAAATATTTCAAAGAAATATTTTCACCAGTGCTCTCAGACTTTTGGACTTCACTCTCCTTATTTATTAGGAATGCACCAATCTGTTACCAAATACGACGAGGCCGCTATAAAATGTTCAGTTGGATGCCAAGTTGTTTCAGTTTGAAGTGTGAGGATTAGTCAGGAAAAAATGCCAGGTGTACTCGCAAGTTAAAAACAATTTGCACAAAGAAGCAGTGCAGAATGAACAACCAATTACAGCACAGCGATACAAATAAAAACCCTGCACAAAAGACTAGCACATATTCCCTTGACTTTGCCCTACAACAATACCACGGGTCATTCATCCACTAAGAAGTGTAGGATTTGGCAGTTGTCCTTGCGTAAAAAAAAAAAATAATAATCACAGTGAAAGCAAAGAGGGCATCAGGCACTGGCAGTTCCCACGTTCTGGCCTCAGGGGGGAGGAAAAAAAAAAAGTCATCACTCAGGTTCTTGAGAACTTTTCGATGACACATTAACAGAAACTTCAGGCTAGAGAGAGATTTAGTAAAAGAATAATTATAATTGTACACTTTTCTCTTTAAATAAACATCTTCAGGTTTTGAAAAGAGTATGTGTTAATTGTGTGTTACTCATTTAATATCCCAACAACCCTGTTAATGTTTCCTCTGGCTGGAAAAAACCATGAGAGTGAAATAGAAGACTCCCAGTCTCTCACAAACACACACAAAGTATCAAAGCCAGAAAAGGCCGTCTTTTGCGTCAGTGTAACCCTATCTATATAGTTCCAAGTGGATTTCCACAAGCTCACCTTACCATGTGCCCTCCAGCGTGCCCCCCAATGTACCCCAGTAAAACACCTAGCGCAATTCTCAGTGTTAGTGTTACGCTAATAATGCCTCTACAGTTTAAGTCTCTCTCTCTCTCTCTCTCTATCTCTCTCTCGGTCTCTCTCGGTCTCTCTCGGTCTCTCTCAAGACTCACAAAAAACTTTCTGTGCAAATGGGAACTCTTGAAAATTAGGCATCATATTGTGTTCATTGATCTGTTTCCAGGCTTTCTAATTAGCTATGTGCTAATTGCTCTGTGTGAGAGTGATGCCAGTTTTCTGGGCCTTTTAAACACACATGCAAGGGAAAAAAAAAAAATTAGAACACCTGGATGGATGGACGGCTGGATGGATGGATGGATGCAATATCAGTTGTGAGTTCAGCTGGATGGATGGATGGACGGATGGATGGATGGATGCAATAACAGTTGTGAGTTCAGCTGGATGGATGGACGGATGGATGGACGGATGGATGGATGGATGGAATTGTCATTAAAAGTTCAGAAAGATGGATAGATGGATGTTAAGTTGGATGGAAGTGCAAATAAAAAATATGCATTAGTAACACCTATAAATAAGATTATGTAAATGAATAATCAAATGCATGACCATGGGATAATTATAATTTACAAATGAAGTCTGAATTGATTTCAGCTGACACTCATCACTTGCAGCAAGTAAATATCATAACTAAGTGGTGAGTAAATATATTGGCTTTCTAAGACCACATTTATCTGTGTAGTCAGTATAAGCATAGTCTACAGTTGGCCAGCTACAGTCTGGAGGCTGTAGGCTACATTCTGGGTTGGACTTAAGCAGTGTGAGGTGACTGATGCTTCTCTCAGCCAGTTAAGCAGCAGGTTTTGCAGGCAAGTTGACCCTACAGCCTATAAGAATATAGGTCATCCCTCTGTGTGAGGTTATAAGTGAGGCATGTAAATGATCCATGTGGCAAACGAACCCCAACAAGAAATCTGACCTTCAGAAGACCACATGTTGGGAGGCATGTACTCAAGGTTTGTTTTTTTAAGAAGGTCCAAATATAAAAGCTATTAATAACACCATAGGGTGTAGAATTTACAAGCCACTATAAATGGGTGTATCATTATCCTCTAAGTATATATCATTTTCATATTAATGCCTGGTTTATGTTCCTTCACTTGCATTGTATTATTATTAGTTGCATTGACTACAAAAAACAACAACAAACAAACAAAAAAAAATCACAAAACACTACAGTTCTTACATAATGACCACCAGGGGTCTGGTATAAATGAACAAGTAGGCTGTAGCTAACATAATGCATTCACTGTAGATTCATGCAGCTGCCTGTCTGCCTTTATGTATGTAAAACATTGCCCCACATCATTCTTATTATGCCATCAGTGATTCTGTGATCTTGTGATTTCATGCATTGGTAGTACTACAATTCCAGAGTAGTACACAACTTTCCAAAGAATCAGGACATGTCCTCTTATGACTATTCACAACAAGGCCGGTCAATCCATTAGGCGACATAGGCAGCCGTCTAGGGCGTCACCATATTTTGGGCACCGCCCCACCGCCACCCTACGACCGCCCCCGTTCCTCATGTCTTTTAATACATCAAAAAATTTGTTTGGTTAAATTGGTTTGTTGGCACTCTCTAGTGCTGATGTAAATACGCGGAAGTGTGTGCAAGACACTCATCATCTGTGATTTAAAAAAAAAAAAAAAATTATAAAATTAAAAAAGTGCATACTTATCAGTCATCACCGTTGGTGTGATTGTGAAGGGTGTGTGAGTGTCAGTGATGATGATTTAGTTTTTTTCACTGCATTATGGACGATAACGATCATGGCATAATATTTATGCTAACGCTGCTGACGTATTACCGGCATCCAATTTTTTAGTTGAGATGCAAAATGAAGCGACAAAAACCATCGGGAGCTCAAATTCGAAAAAAGAAGAAGAGGCATAGAGTAAAAAAAACAAAAGTAAGCTAATTACAATTTCCATATCAGTTGTCATTTTTGTGGTGTTAAATTATTTAGATAATGGATTTACAATGTAGACCGGGATTGGGTGACTTCTGTCCAGCTCTTAAAAATGATAATGGTTAAGCACACCACGGATTGATTTTTGCTTCCATAATAAGATTCTGTTATATAGATGTGCAGTATCTGAATGTTTGACTTGTGTTACTAAAAATTTCAAACCTGTTCAATCGATGAAGTCACACACCCTGATCATTTGTGCCAACAACAAACCCCACCCCAGGCAGTCTCCCCTAATATATTTAGATAATAAAGATGATTATTACTAATATTTACTACTTATTAGTAAGACTGTGCTGTCCGCAAGCAACAAGCTAACTACTTAAAAGCAAAGCCAGTGATGTTTTCACTAGTTAGCACTGACTGAGTGTACAATAGTTCTGCAGTAACAAAGAACAACACGTTCTAAATATGGAAATAGCTATGACTATGCTTATAATACTAATTACTTACAATTTCAGATGCTTTTTTTTTTTTTTTTTAAATGTACCTGGAAACACCTGATAAAATTGGAAAAACAAAAAGTACATCTGTCTTAGATTCACAGATGCCAGCTTTGACTATTTTTAAATATTTTGTATTACTGAAGTAAAATATTGTTGAGAATTA
Source organism: Stegophilus panzeri (assembly GCA_024331685.1). Taxonomy (NCBI): domain Eukaryota; kingdom Metazoa; phylum Chordata; class Actinopteri; order Siluriformes; family Trichomycteridae; genus Stegophilus; species Stegophilus panzeri. The sequence continues at coordinate 50,989 of JANDJT010000141.1, read as the reverse complement.
TACGAGAAATGAGTGTTATATAATTTTTTTTGTGTGTGTGTGTGGTCAGAGGCGTTGAGGATGAATCTCGCCTAGGGCACCAAATGAGCTAGGACTGGCACTGATTCACAATCATAACTCAGCATCATGCCAGTGTTGTTAATGGTTATATTCAATGGTTATTTTATCACTTTTCTTAACAGGCCATTGAACCTAGCAGTAAATATTTGTCTGTAGCAGTTAGGGACTCTGCACAGAAATGGAGCTGTTTGGTGATGAGTTAGAGGAGTAATGTCTAATGTGGCAAACCTAAATCCTGTCCCATGGATATTTATGTCCCCTCATGTTACATTATTGTCTGACTACCATGTTAAGAGCATAAACACAAGAAAAAAAAAATCTCAGATGAGCTCTTACTCTGGGCCTGATGTGTTCACAAAGTATCCCATTGCATCCACATCACTTTTAGAAAATCTTTGTGTGTACGTATGTACATCTGCATCAACTCGTTTCATTTCATCACCACCCGGAACATTTGAAAAAGATCATTAGCATTCATTCAGAACCAAATCTGTAAATTTAAATAAATAAACAACACTATAAAATGACTGTCATGGATTCACTTTTTTCTGCATTGGTTGGAACTTACCAATTTGCAGCAGCACGGGAGTCACCAGGGCTGTCTCCATTGCGTAGCAGAACTCTCGTCCAAACATGATGGCTCCGTTCATAACCCACTGGCGCAAGGGGATGCTGTCTATAGAACCCTCGCTTGCTGACTCCTCCTGACTCTCCTGGTCCCGTCCAGTGACTCCACCCGCTGCGTTAGCCTTGTCCCCTCCTCCACCTATGTCTGAGCCTCTGCTGGCCATCTTGGCAGGGACCACCACGACTTCCTGCACCTGCATAGCATCTGCATCAGTGTTCTTGGGCGCCATCGTCGTCGGCATGCAATCGGCAAGGGAAGGACACCTCACTCTTTACAGATGTGCAAAACCAAAATAAAGCCAACTCAATTCAAAAGATGAATGGTGCACGTTAAAATCCAAGCAGCTCCTTTGGGTAATCGAAGTGCGCTGTTGAGAGGAATCAAGCACTTACTGCGAAGAATACATTCCGTTTTGGTTCCTCAAGGACGTGCCGTGAAGCTCTGAGCAGAACCGTGTCAGGATTTTTGGTATGCACCCGTGAGGGAGATATGGCTTTGTCATGAGGTCACTCCCTTTGGCGTGAGCAAATGTATGTGTATATGTATGTATGTGACAGTAGGTATGAATGTGTGTGTATATATGTATGTGTGTGTGGTGTGTGTAAATGGGTAAGTGTATGTGTGTGGTGTGTGTAAATGGTAAGTGTGTGTTTACTGTCTATTAGAAACAGTAAAAATCCATATCATTTGCCATTCAGTTAATACTAGTTTCATGATTTCGGTGGAGGAGGTGTTGAAGAGAGAGGGCAGGCAGCGGGCCGCAGGGCAGGACACACAGCTGGGAGCTCGCCGGTGAATCCCCATCGAGTGGCTTATCAATCTGTCTCACACAGGGAGAGAGAAAGGAGAAGTCGAGATGTTAATGTTCTGGGGCTCTCAAAATCATCATATTATTACAGTGCTCACAAAGCTAGTGTTATTCTTCATTCCTTTTCATTTGCTACCCCTTTTCTACAATGAGTTGAGCCCAACCTGCTTCACATACATACAAAAGACAGAAAGTTCATCAATTCAAATTTCAGCTGTCCCACATGTTCGAATGAGCATTACATCAGAGAGAGAGAGAGAGAGAGAGAGAGAGAGAGAGAGAGAGAGAGAAAAAAAAAGCCAGAGAGAGAGAGAAAGCAAGAGAGAGAAAAAGCCAGAGAGAGAGAGAGAGAGGCAGAGAGAGAGAGAGAGAGAGAGAGCAAGAGAGAGAGAGAGAGAGAGAGAGAGAAAGCAAGAGAGAGAAAAAGCCAGAGAGAGAGAGAGAGAGAGAGAGAGAGAGACTTTGTCTTACCCCTCTCTCCCCTCATAGTCCTTCTTTTTTTCGCTTCCTCTCTCCTCTTTCATCATCTTTGCCATTCATTCTTCATTCTCTTATCCCGTATCATTTCTTTCTTATACCATTCATTCATTGTTTATAATTTTAAGAGAATAATTCTTTATTCTTTTTTTTATTAATTTTTCTCTCCCTATCTTCTCTCTCTCTCTCTCTATTTTCATCTCAGTCACTGTCTTAGTTTTCCTCTCTTTCTGACTTCATCACCCCACCCTCCTTTCACCCCTCAGTAGCTCTCAGTTTTTAAATTTGCAGTTTTATAATTTGCAGTTCCTCCTAGAACTTCTCCAATTTACAGTTTACATCAAATTCCCACGAACTATCCACAGACTGATGTCGCATCACTGGGATTTGTAGTCATGATGTCCTGATAAGGTAAACACTGCAACTCTTTGAGAACATTTCCTGATCAAATTGGTCTTTAATTCACATCAGCCAAAGTCCCTTTGCCGAGCTCAGAACAATCAGAGGCATTAGCGCGTTTGGACGGATTGTACACAGACAAAGCAGTAAAAACCTGCAGAGGAACAATTCCTGCAAATAAATACTCGACACGTGAAAGCATGCATACACTCCTTAAACCTCTTAACATGCTTGAAAATCGGGTCAACCAAATCCACATGGATATGATGTGGAGATCTGAACACGTGTCTATTTCTCTCCAGGGACACACTTTGGCCAGGTTTCTCACATGCACTCTGTGGCTAATGAAGCTTTATAAGAGTTAGTTGACTATAGTTGGCTTGGTGCGGAGTTAAACACCACTGGAAAGGTCTACATTAAGTAAAGGACCTCAGAGCAACTGAGCAAATGCTTTAGAACTTTTTATACCACAGCACTGTTGAACTCTCAATTTCTGCTCAGAATGCATTGATTACTTTTCTAGAACATCAGCTCTGATGATAGTACCAGCTGCAAGTTTCTATTAATGCGCTCATTCTAATATGGTATCATTTCTATAGTCAAATCTGAAGGTCTTTCTACTGGAGCCAGTCAAATCCTAGAGAAAATTCAGGACATTTTACTCTGCACAGTCTGACTTCACACTCCGAGTTAAAAACGTATCATGTAAATCATATTCGAGTACAAAATGGATGAACTCTGCTAGTGCAAAAATGTTCCGATTACAAACTCATAAAACAAAAAAAAGATTAATCTGTCAGCATATGTATTTTGTATAGCCTGAAACATGACTCATTTCTCACTCAGGGGTCTTTTTCAATTCTCAGCTATCTGGTGGAAATAACACATCTCAATTATTCTCCAGCACATCTGAGCAGCGTGAGACTCAGCTTCACTTCCCAGTGGTGATGCAACCAATCTATCTACATAAATTGTTTTTGAGTAGGGGACCCACTGGGGAGCCCAGGTATCCACCTGCAGCTCCTGTAACCAACATCCCGATGGGATTTCCTTTTATTACACACAATTTGGTAGGCACTTTGCTAATAGAGACATTTCTCAGATGCACAGAAGAAACTATATGATCCCGGCAAACTGAGACAAACATTGAAAATATTGTCAGTTATAACAGAAACAGAATGCAGGAATATCATGTGCCTTTAGAGATTTTCAAGCTATGTAATCTTCTCTAAAATACTGCAGGACTCCATCATCAAGATGTGACATTATTGATCCATGTTGTGAAATGAACTGTAGCCATATTCGGATCAGATTAGTTTTTCAGGAGATGTCTGTAATATTGTTTTAAAATTCTCGCATCTGGACAGCAATGAAATTACCACAGTAGGAGCGAGTTTCTAGTGAGTTCTCTTTTCTACAAACTCGGATGGCTGCATCACATGGCGTCCAAGTGGTCAGAGAGACACCGGCCTCTAATTTTAATTTGGGTCAAAACCAAGATTTTCAAATACAATAAAACGATAATTACATAGTATGTAGGAAGCATCCATTTTTCGTTTCTATTTTTCATAGTTCTATTGTGAACTATGTTTTTCTTGAGAAATTCATAGTGGTAAATATGCATTCTATGGTCCTATAGTCGATATCTGCACAAACGTTTAATTATGATCGATGATGCAGTGTTAGCAGAATCCTAAACAAGCAGGACTAAACACAACAGTATACACTGTATGAGTTGTCAAGCATAAGGGTTAAATATTTGGTTCACTGAGGTTCTAATACTAACTGACAAACCCATTAATATCTCTTTTTCCAAGGGCAAATCAAGGGAAGAAACAGGGACAAGAGAAATGTATTGAGTGTATACTGTAGTGGTGGTGGTAGTGTGGACAGGCTACCCTGTCACAGATCTATCAATATGAGGGAGATCTTAACAACTGCAGGCAGGCACTAGGGCATTGCATTAGTATGGAACACAGTACTTCGACTCCTTCAATCTATAATTTACAGTCAGTGCAGAGAGAGAGAGAGAGAATCTGGTATGGACTGCAGCTTCCTTCTGCATCTGAATAAAAAGCATGTTTTCACTGCAAACAGAGCTCACATATTTATAGGGCGTATTAGCAATCCACAATAGCAAAAACTATCATTCATTGTTTTCTCCTTAGGAGATTATAGGTATGCTATGAGGTTATCAATGTAGATTTTTACACTTTCAGAGTAGTCGAGAGCATTGCATAATGTGATGAGTTCAATTGCAGAATAAGCTAAGCGGGTGGCAGTTTCCATCAACCCGGGCAAAGCATCCATCACACTCAATTCCTGTCTCTGCTCCAGCAAAGTACATCTACAGAAGGCAGGATTTCATGATGATGGGACTCGGCTTCCATGTAAACACATTAGAAAACCACTAAAGTCGGTTGCAGTATTACTTTAAATTGCCATTTTATATGATATGATTAGTGGGGTGTTTGATTTGAACTGGAATGAGTGATGCCATTGAGGAGGTAATGCAAGGTTTCTGCTGACCTTGAGTTTCTGCGGACCTTGAGTGCTTTAGTGTCTACTAACAGGTTGGAAATTGTGAGTTTAATGCTGGTGAGCATAAGGGACAACCTGAAAGCCAAACTCTGGGAGAAAACATCCAGCTATTTCCAGCATTCTTTTGAAGGCATTTACAGAACTAATGAGCTGGGACAGTTACATAATGGATGGGATTGGACATCAGGTGGACAATGTGCACACATTGTCAAACAAACATGCTGTAACAATGAGACCTGATTTGCACTCCTCTGACCCTCAGTGTAATGTGAAATAGTAGTCCAGATCTGATACAGGTCAGGTACAATCTATGTGTCTACTCTCTCGCACTTAACCATTCAGGAAGGAATGACAAAGAGCTAAAGGAATCTTAATCCAGTAACAAGAACACTTTGACTAGAACACTATGTCCTCCAACTCTGTGAAGCCCTATAAATGAGTCATTTTGCACTAAACACATTCAAGAAACTTCATTACTCTGTGTTACTGATTTTTATTTATTTATTTATTTTTTAAATGGTATAATTTGAAGGTCTCTGGTAATGGACTCTGAGCTTACACATGAGGGTTCTAGTCATGTTGTTTTCTTTGTGATATGAGCCATTAGGGCTAAATAAGTGAAGGAAATGTTGAATTGCAGATGAATCATTCTGCAGAAACAGAAACCGCAAGAGAAATGCTTCACACTTATCCCAAACATGCAGACACCCCATCATGTTCCATTTTACCATGGCTACTCCATTTCCATGAGCCTGGCATTTTGCATTCTTCAGGGACATCTAATCATAGCACAAGGAAAGAAGGCATCAAAATCCATTTTGCCTAGCTCTGTCATTATGGCAGGCTTGTTAAACAAACCAAGCCCAGTTGTGACTTAAGAGCTTTAGACACTTAACGAGAGCAAGAGCGAGAGAAAGAAAAAGAGAGAGAGAGAGGTGGGATTATTAGTATTGTATGGCATTGAAAGAAAGGGCATCACAAGTTAAAGTGCTACTTTGGTATACAATAACACACTCATGTTTCATGTCCAGATAACACACAAAAAAAAAAGATGGTCCTGCATATCCTACGAAAAACAAGCATGGCCTAGCTTCTTCGCCATTATGTGTATATGTTAATTTCACCTCTTAAAGTCTGAGGACCTGATCTTAAAAATAAACAGGGTAAATAAAAGCACGCATGTTGTATGTGTGTATACAGGCTTGCAAATTAGTGCCCATAGGTAACATTTCATCAGTGTGTCAGGTAAGCATTAAGCTTAACTGATTTGTGCTTGCCTGTGCATGGTCGCATAGTAATTACTGCCTATGTGGACACACACACACACACACACACACACACACACACACACAAATACAAATTACCCACACTGCATAGCCAGCTGACTGCAGTAGAGCATTCAGGTCCAGAAGTGGGTAACCATTACATCTCCAGATCAGGACTATATACCCGCGTGTGCCAACAGAAACTGTACAGCGTAAGCTTCAGAATCTGTGCCAATGGTTCTTCAGCTTGTGAGGTCAAATTCCATTGGATGACTGGAGTGAGTGAGCAGCTAGAGATCAGTGAACAAGGTGCTTAAGCCCTGACTCTCTCAGCTGTTCAAACTGATTACACCATGCTCTTTGTTGTTGAATGTAGAAGAATGCATGTTGGCGATCATGGCACAGTCGGTAGTGCTCTGTACTCCTGATCGGAAGGCTGACATTGATTCTAATCTCGGTACCACCAAGCTGCCACTGTTGGGTCCTTTAACAAGACCTCATACTTCACCTGCTCAACTAAATTGTAAGCCACTCTGGATAAAAGTGGCAATACAAACAGTACAACAAGATCTGTGGACTTGATTGTGAACTGGTGAAAGACGTCTAATAAGCAGGCAATAGTTTTGAGGTAAGCAGGCAATAGTTTTGAGGTTATGATCTTGATCTGCCATCCATCCATCCATCCTCTGTAAACCATTATACCTCCAAGCATCCATTGTAAAAACACTACTGCAGGGGCTAGGATAACACTGCATAAGTATTTACCCACTAGAACCATTTTGTTGAACTAAAAAGATTTAATTGGGATTATATGTCATGAATCTAGACAAAATGCACCAATATATTAAACAGGGAAAAATCAATATAGTTTGCAAAATAATGTATGAATAAAATACATAAATGTTGTGTCAAGTGTTCATTCCAGTTGCTGTGAAACCTCTAAATTAGTCCTGATGCCACCAGACAACCTCAGATGTTATATAATTAGTGGAATGGCATCCTAATGTGTGCAATTAAAGTGTAATAGGATCTCAATATAGATGCACCTGCTCCCAGATGCTTGTTAGATAACATATATAAACAAACATGATCATGAAGACCAAGGAGCCATCAAAAAAAGTTATGTTTATGTAAAAAGAAAAACGGTAAAAATTCCACTGCAAAATGTGGAAAAGTTCAAGTAGGGTGAATATTTATACAAAGCAGTGCATACAGTTGAAAATCCCAGCATAATACTTATTATTCATGTCACATTTTTTGATATCACTAAAGGTCCAATAAACATCTGAAGCATAATTATACAGTCATATAAGTTGCAAGATGAGTCATAACAGCATGAATCATGATAACTCTTATTAGGAGGTCATCCACCCACATTGTCTCTGCATTTCTCCACCAGCTGCACACAATTCAGGAAAGGGTCTTGGATGTTATGTCAGAAAAAAAGTCCAACCCAGTCACACTGCTGTCTCAGCCTTCTCTCCTGTGTCACTCAAAGGGCAGGCAGAGTCTAATAATAGATCCTGTCATTGAGGGGCTTTTGGCAAGCTGAGAGACTGAGAGAGAGATTGAGAGAGATAGTGTGAAAGACTGACACTTACTCTGTAGACATACATCTTCTCACAAAAGATCAAATTGAGGTTTAGGCACTCAAAAAAAAAAAAAAAAATAATAATAATAATAATAATAATAAGCTATAGAATAGATGCAATACATGTTCTTTTACTCTTGTGCTCTTTCTAAAATATTTAGCAAAGACATTTAATTATGTTTTAAAAAATATCAAGCCTTGTAAAAGCCAGGGGCCAGAAAAAGGACACTATGGAGTGAAAAGGAGATCAATATGGAGAATACAGCACAATGTACTTACTAGTAAAAGGCAGCAATTCCAAGAAATGGTCCTAAGTAAGTGCTTAATTTATTTGATGCTATTACATGTCTGAAAATAGCACAGCGGGACTTCCTACAGACCTTTAGCATACCAGCATTGACATTTCCATTTGCATAGAGATTTGGACACTTTATAAGTAGCTATCTTAAATGAAAGCGCAACCTGGAAAATTAAACTGCATTTCCCGAACTGTTTGGATGGGGTTCGTATAATTATGCATTAATGGTGTCAGAAAAGATAACCGAAATGCCATTTATCTTCTATACATTTGCACACTCCAGTAAAGCATCTGAAAGTTCATTATTAAAGCCAGCATGACAGAAAGCTTGCAAAATGATTTTCCATTATACATGCACTGACAAATTAAAAGTGGATTTGAAAATTCATTCCAGGCCAAATGCTTTTTCATTTTCACAGCTTTCCACCTGTTAATCAGCTCATTAAGGCAGGACTACCGCAAGTTAAGCCTAAGTAGTATTCAGCCTTGCAAACCAAGCATTTGCTTCAGCTTTAGAGGGGTTTAGAAGTTATACTGTGCAAAAAACAAAAACAAAAAAAAAACATGCTGCAATCACGTATTTATATTTGTCACTAGCATTAGGTATAACTTTCTTAAATGTTAGCTCTCTCATCAACACTCTTATTTATTCATTCATCTTCAGTAACCGCTGCATGTTTTTTGGGAGGTGGCAGGAAAACAGAGAACCTTGAGGAAACCGATGCAGACATGAGGAGAACCTGCGAAACTCCACACAGGTTGTAACCTAACCTCAGTATCAAACAGGAGACACTGAAGCTGTGAGGCAGTAATGCTATTTGCTTCGCCAATGTACCACCACAACTATTTCATAACACATAATACAAACGAAAGAGACTATTTTGTGATATGATTTGTGCATTGAAGGGATGCACAGTGACAACACAGGTGAAGGAGATACAAAACAAATTTCATATCATATGTGCTGCCAATGCCACAGAGGTGTTCCGTCAGCCACGGCATTTAATACAGAGTCGTCTTTTTCTCTGAAGATGACGTGTGCCCACCCTGATGGGCTGACGTGTGAAAAGCGATTTGCTGAGAATATTTAATAGTTAAGACAGGAGATACTTTCTGCTGCTAGACTTCAGAAGAAATAATTTAGGCCACTCTGTCAAGTCAAACAATGTAAAACATACAAGAAAAGAGCAGCAGCAGTGAGTTGAGATGACCCATTCTTTAGAGTTTATCCCTTTCAGAAGGTGCAAGCCAGCTTACCGTGCTAAAATAAGCCCATCATCCGTGAACCGACCGTCCTAATTCCACCCAGAGCCGTCCTTTCTTTTTCCACTCTCATGTCAGCGCCATTCAATTTTCTTTTAGCTGGAGTGCTATAGCATTCATCAATGAAGCAGCAATAGAACAAAGCTTTTATCCAGAAGGTTTGCACCACAAAGGTGCAAAAATGCTTTGCACCAAAGCCGACATCAGAGCTGTGATACTGTTTGTTTAGCTCTCTATCCATGCATGCATATGAGCCTTCAATATGTTACTAAAGACAAAACCTGATGATGTGATATAATTGATCACTTCTTCTCGGGAACTGATCTCCTGACAAACGGCTATCATTATTCTCTCCATTTTCAGAATGCCGATTGGTCAGACGATGGAATATTATGAAACCCATGAGAGGTGACACTGAAGGATTTAACCTTGCCAGCCTGTGACAGTAGATGGCAGAAGGTCTGCTGAACTCCAGTCACATGAGAAGTCAGGTGTTGGGGCAGTTGCAGCAGAGGTGTTGATGGTGGATGGAGCCCAGTGTGGGAGACAGCGTGTTGGGTTACATGCATTTCCAGACTTATAAATGTACAACCTGAACGCTGCTCTGTGAGAGAGGGGGACAGCTTTGACTCAGATGTGTCTAATGTCTACAAATCAAACTCAGCTTATGTGTCTCTAAGGGTGACAGACTGTACTGTGCAGAACAAGATTTATCAAACTGATTGATAACACTAAATATGACTGCAAGGTTACAGTGCAAAAAATTTGTGCAAAAAATATTTGGGGGTACAAATATACTCAGCAAAAAAAAAAGAAACATCCTCTCACATTCAGCTGCTTTTATTTCCAGCGAATTTCTTAACATGTGTAAATATTTGTATTAACATAAAAAGATTCAACAACTGAGACATAAACTGAACAAGTTTCACAGACATTTGATGAACAGAAATGGAATAATGAGTCCCTGAACAAAGGGGGGGGGTCGGTCAATATTAAAAGTAACAGCCAGTTAGGCATTTGTAAGTTCTCCATCACGTCTGGGGGGGTACACATGGTTACATGTAATTTTCCACTGCAAGGACGATCATCTGTCCTTCCTGTCTCCCTGTAGCACTGTCTTAGGCATCTTACATTACAGACATTGCAGTTTATTGCTCTGGCCACATCTGCAGTCCTCATGTCTTCCTGCAGCAGACCTATGGCATGTTCACGCAGGTGAGCAGGAACCCTAGGCAACTTTCTTCTGGTGTTTTTCAGAGTCAGTAGAAAGGTCTCTTTAGTGTCCTAACTTATTGTAACTGTGATCTTAATTGCCCACCACCTGTAAACTGTTCGTGTCTTAAGGACTGTTCCACAGGTGCAGGTGCAATAAATGTTTATGGTTCATTGAACAAGCATGAAAAACATCGTTTATACCCTTTCCAATAATGATCTGTAAAGCTTATTTGGATTTTACAAAATTATCTTTAAAATACAGTCTCTACAATATAAATATATAATATGAATGTATAAATAAATATGAATGTATATATTTTACTGAGTATACAGTGCCCTCCACTAATATTGGCATAACTGCAAACACAACACATGTTTATCAAAAAAAAAATATATATATATATATATGTTAAATATAGGTGTAGCACAATTATTGGTACGCCTATGAATTCATATGATAAAAATATATTTGAAGTATTTTCCTCATTTATTTTTATTTTAGTACACCTGGGTGACTAGGAACAGGAAATTGTTCAACCATGACTTCCTGTTGCTGTGATGTGTGGCAAATGGGAAGTGGCTATAAGAAAATAGCAAAACCATTGAAAATGCCCATTTCCACCATCGGGGCAATAATAAGAAGTTCCAGTCAACTGGAAATGTTATGAATAAACCTGGAATTGGACGTGTGTCTATATCGTCTGAACGCACTATGAAGAGGATGGTTCGAGTGGCCAAAAAATCTCCAAGGATCACAGCTGGAGAATTGCAGAAGTTAGTTGCG
>JANDJT010000141.1:23346-33879 GCA_024331685.1 Stegophilus panzeri | reverse complement strand
GTTTAGAAGAATGGGCCAAAATCACACCTGAATACTGCGGCCCATATATTTCTTCATACAGGAAGTGTCTTGAAGCTTTCATTACAAACAAAGGCTTCTCCACTAAGTATTGAATACATTTCAGTTAGCATGTTCAATACTTTTTTCCTGTTTCATTCTGCTTTATTACACATAACTTCATTCATGGACTGTTTGGATTTCTTTATATGTGTGGATTTCTTGAGTTAATAACAAAGTCTGGTGAAAATTTCATGTGAATAACCAAATTGACACGTTCAATACTTATTTCCCCCCACTGTAGATCAGACAGTCCATACACGACAGCTTAAATTAAATGTGTGCACCAAAAAGAAAGTGTTCAAGTAAATCCCACTGCATTATTTATGACACAAATTCTGAGAAGAGAAGTAACTGAGTCTGGATGAGTAAGCGATTGGGGGAAGCCCATTAAAACTAACTCCAACTTGACATTAAGCAGCTAGAAGCATCTGGCCAGACTTGGCAACGTGCAGCGTGAATGCAAGAGTCATCCATATTTAATTTTTTAATCAACTTTGAATGTCACACAGAGCCTCATGCATGCATGCATGAGGTGGATGGCAGAGCAGGCAGGTGCTCATCAATGTCCTGTCAGAAGGTGTGGAAAATCCTCCTGCCTAACAACATGATGAAATAATGAACAGCAATAAAACTCATAAGTTTTTGCTTCGAACTTTCATGTGTATTGAAAAAAAATACAATATGTTCTTTTTCCAACAATAATTCCATGAAATATTAAACCATACTAACAAACAACTCAGCATAAAGCTAGTGATGACATCAAGCTTGTCAAGGGCAGGTTGACAGATGGAAGCTGCCCAAACCTTTACAACGTAAACAGTCGTCAGAGAACAACAAGCTGCAGGACGTTAGCTAGCCCTCGTGCTAAGGTTATACTTGGACTTTTGCCAATTTTTCACCAGGTCAGCAAGATCGCTAACTTGAGACTCAAGAAGCGTGACGTGATTTTAAATTATGCATGCATCTGTCTTTGAGCACAAAACCCTTTTGACAATTTACATGTACACAACAACGTGTAAAAAAAAAAAAACCTGCGATCTCTCACTCAGTGGAAAGGAAACAAAGAAAACAGTAAAATGATGAGGTGCATTTTAGAGTGATGAGACAGTAATTTGAGAACACTTTCCTGAGCAGGTTTGTTTCAATCCTTGAAATAAAACCACAGGGAAACAATGACCTTGTACTGACAGGGAACGGGGGTGGGGAGATAAGCTGCAACAACCGTTCCTTTCCCATCGAAACACCTCGGTGTGCTCCCACGCACCTCATCCAACATCAGAATACAATACAGGTCATGTGAGGGTGATGTGCTAAAAAAGCAGCTCAAAGCTCCATCACTAGGATGCAGGCCTCATTACGATCAAGAGAGCATGTGCAGTCAATCCACCTCTGATCCCACTTGATATTTGGCACTCTATGGCTTATGTAAACGGTAGCTCATAGCAAAACCTATAAATTGTCCGACAGCTTATCCTACAAACTAGAAATATGTTTGTAGGCAATACTCTACTAGTCACATGCAATACTCAGAAATGCTGCAGTAGTCAAGTTGTAACAAGTAACATTAAGCTAAAACATTTTACTGCTTCAGAGGATTGCAATGTTAATGACTAATCTTAGATAATAATAAAACACAATGGGGCATGCTGTTATTGGAAAATAATCAACAACGAAGTGGTGTAAGGTGGGCCAACATGAAGCATAGTTACCACTGTTACCACCCTGAAGTTGATTATTTGCCAATAACGCCATGTCCAAAGGGGTTTTAATTTTAGTATAATAAATGAAACAATGACATGTTTCATGCATTTTCAATCGAATTTATAGCTACGTGTAATGTTGTGATGAGAGAAGTTACTTCCTGTTATCACCTATGTTATAAACAGTCGTTTCCTACCATCTTCTTTTTTCTCTCAAAGTTAATATGAAAAAAGTGTGTGTGTGTGTGTGTGTGTGTGTGTGTGTGTGTGTGTGTGTGTGTGTGTAGAATGCTGTTTGTGGATGAGTACATGCACAGGTGTATAATATTTATTTATTGTTTATTTATTTTCCCTTTAATGTAACCCCATCATCTCTTAAGGGATTTAACTGTCCACAAAAGTAATTTTATATATTACTAACAAAGTCCTTATTGTCCTCTGAAGAAAGGAGGTGGTATTCGGTTTATTAATGAAAAAAAAAAAATCCAATCGGTTGTTTTGTATTAAATAGATGACTACATTTGTAAAATATACCCACCACAAGGAAAAAAACAGAACGAAAACTTTCAAGATGCCCATTACCTTAGTACTGAAAAAAACACTGATTGCAAAACAACACTTTACAGTTTCCCTACACAAAACAGAGAAGCCAAGGTGGTCAGAGTCTGTATAAGATGAAACATGTGTGCTGAGGACAGAGATGTTTTTAGGTGAAATTATAATGTAGGTTACTGTTGTATTTGCTTTTTTCCCCTGAGACTTGCGGTTAGTAGAGTCTGGGAGACTCTCTGTACTCGTCCATACAAAGAAAGACAACGTGTTTCTTAAGACTTTTTATAGAGAGCTATATTTAACCAGGTGTTGTGTATTGTTGGTAAAAACTTTATATACGAGAGGCACACAGGTGCAGGAAAAAGTCTTAAGTAACAGAACAGAAGGTCACAAGTAAATTTGAGATTTTTTAAAGTCAGTGTAGTCATTCAGCCATGACATGTCTGGTGTCTAAAACTTGCTTATTAGGTTTTGCACTGGAGCTATGAACTTAATATAGATAACCCAAAATCTTGCTTTAGCTAAGCTTTATCCATCCATTCACCCATCTATCCATCCATCCATCCATCCATCCATTTTCAGTACCACTTATCCTACCCAGGGTCAGGGGGAAACCTGGAGCCTATCCCAGGGAGACACCCTGGTCGTGGTACCAACCACAGGGCACAATCGTGCACAAACTCACACAGGCATTCACACACAGACAATTTAGAGATGCCAATCAGCCTACAACACGTCTTTGTACTGGGGGAAGAAACCGGAGTGCCCGGAGGAAACCCCCGAACCACAGGAAGAACATGCAAACTATATGCACATAGGGCAGAGGTGGGAATCAAACCCCCAAACCTGGAGATGTGAAGCAAACGTGCTAACCACTAAGCCACACATTTTTATTAAAAGCATAATGCTATCATCATCTGCATAACTTCTATCTTCCAGCTTTGGGAGACAGGGCCTAGTGAGTGAAAAGGCAATATAGTGAAGATTTGTTCATGTTTTTAGATATTAGATATTTTTAGACAAGGTTTTCAGCTATATTATCCTCTAAAGAAGACACCATCATTGTCAGACATGAAACATGGCTGATCCACAACAATTGGGGTAAGAGTGAAAATAAACTACTGCATTCATTTCTTCTGATTGGCTGATTCCATTAAAATAAAGGCAAAGAAATATACAATTTTCAAGCAGAACACAGATTAATGTCCTTGTGCTGGCTCTGTATCCATTACACGATCCAGGTTAAGGTTTTACTGTTTGTTGTTAAAGCTCTTAAAATGCCAAGAACTTTGACCTTAAAACATTCTATGTCTCAACAGCAGACTTTACAGGTTTGATAGCCCATGTGAAATCATGATCATGACACCACAGTCAATAAAATAATGCACAGAATCATATATAGTAGTTTTATATTGTACAATATTTGTTGTTTCGAGTAATGCCCTATTGAAAGGATGGACTTGTCAATCATACAGAGTTTCATTTATTGTGTTTACTTGTGGTTTGTTCAATGAAGCATTCATTGATTTTAATTTAACAAGTTTCAATTTTAATATGCATAAAAAGCAAAATAAATCGTTACAGCCATACACCTATATAGATGTTTATTACTGCTTGTTGCTTTTTCTTCTTCTCATTATTACTAAACAAAAACAAATAAATACAGCAGTTGGTTTCAGGGTTCAGTTTTCAATTCAGTGTGACAAGAATTTTAGTTTTGGTTAAACATTTCATTTCAACAGTTCATTTTTTCACTTCAGGTAGATAATGCAGGAGCTTTAGAGTTTTTTTTTGTTTTTTTCCTTTTCAATTTTCGTGAGGGTGAGTGATGCATGCTTCTATTCATGCGGTGAAATATCTCTGTCTGGTGTAATATTGATGGCAGTGTTGCATGTTTATGATGATTTATACACACACTTCTTATTATTGCATGTGACCTCCATACAGGGAAATCCAGTGACTGAATTAATTGCAGCTTTTGACAATTAACCAACACCGAGAGTTCATAAACTGGCTTGGCGGACCTGCTCAGCTCATCAGTAATAAATAGACACTCAGCAAAATGTTTCACACATGATGTTCATTTAGATAAGATAACATTTGACATTTTAGATCTTTTGCCATCTCTATAAATCAATATTAATTGTATTGTAAAGAAACAATGATATTCAAAATGAAAGATGGTCTTTATTTTGTTGTGGAAACTATGTTATGTCATAAAAAGCATTAATAAAGAAGTAGAAGAGTTCAGATGTCTGGAGTTTTGGTTCCCTTTTTACATCATTTCTCTCAGAAGTCATGTGCACGGCTCAGCTGAGTCAAATAATATTGAGCAATCGATAACAATGAGATGGGAACTAGCGACTTCTTTTCAGAATACACCTCTTGGGAATCACTTTCACATTAGAAAGTTAGAAAGCATCGATTAAAAAGCAGTCATGTAGATTTACTACCTATCGCCAATGTGTTTGTTTGAGGGTGTGGTGCATAGACTATTCACAACCTCAAATATATCCCAGCGGCCGAATCAGGGCTCGGATGACTCACCAAAAGGCCTTGAAAGCTTCATAAATCTCCTGTTCCTGCATGCAGCAGCTCTTTAACAGACGTGGCTCTGCACCGTCATCAGCCGTGCGCCAGCTAAGCAGCAGTTTTGGCACCTGGGAAGGTCAAACAAAATGCCAGCAGTCAATATGTAGCTCTGGAAAGCATAGCAAACAGCTGATACACAAGACCACAGGTATTCTATGAACTCCCGAGCAAAACAGAAATGCACTCTGCCCT
This sequence comes from Stegophilus panzeri, assembly GCA_024331685.1. Classification (NCBI taxonomy): domain Eukaryota; kingdom Metazoa; phylum Chordata; class Actinopteri; order Siluriformes; family Trichomycteridae; genus Stegophilus; species Stegophilus panzeri. Next base: position 28,783 of record JANDJT010000141.1, on the reverse strand, counting down.
TTCTGCTTTACATCACGCTCTTCTATACAGGGCGTATTTGCATCTGATTTCAATGCAGCACAGACGAAACCAGCGAATGATGAACTCTGCATATTTCTCGCACATGACTCAGTGGTGAGAACCCTTTATCAGCACCAATCACTTCTGCTTTAATGAAAGTTATCACCACTAAGTGTGCTTTCTGGTTTATTGTCACTAGATGGAATATACAGGAAAAATGCAAAAGCTAGGGATCATATTTTCCCCACATGCAATATGAAACTCATATGATATCAGAGCTCTGAGTGTTTCTCAACATATGATACTAATTTGATAGTAAAGTAAGGCTGTCAGGGTTCCCTCTCTGCAATTACTTTCTTTCAGCTAGATGCAAGGTAGAAATAACGATCCGAACCATGCAGCATCAAAAAAAAAAAAAAAAGTTAAAAAGAAGAAGAAAATCACGTGTATAATCGATTAACAATGTGGCAGTGCATCAGAGTGTCAGATACGAGATTAGTGCTTCCTTATCAAATACTATTTATCTCAGTCACGGTGGAGAAGAGAGCATATATTTATCAAGCCTAAACTTGGATAATGATTTAAAACACAGGCTAATGTTTATATATGTTTGTTATTCTATCTAAAGAGTAATAAGGAAGTCTAAAATGGTCATATTGTTATTGTCATTCTATTTGACATGGAACGTCCACTGACAAATACCACCATAAGTTTTTACTACAAGATCTTTTTGTTTGTTTACATGCTTATTCTAGATTCATTTCTGAAAAGGTTACAAGCATATTAAAAGTATCCATACTGACTAAATAGCACAGTAATTGCATTTCAGCAGTGACCTGTACCATCTGTACCAAAAAACATAAGGTTGTACAGTGATGACACCATGACTTTTCTTTTCCCATAATGCCCCTCCATATTCATTGGAACCTTCAGTAGGCTATACCTTACAATAGACACAGTAGCCTAAATCTGCGAAGTCTAGGTTGCCAGATTGCGCGCATATTTTTAAATACTTGAAATGTCCTTAATATACAGTTATAGATATGATTTTGATGCGTTTCGTATACTTTGCTAGTTTTTTTATGGGATCTGTTTCTAGTCAGAAAAGTTATAGTTACATGTTTTAGAGAACTGTTGTAGGTTTAGAGTCGGGGATATTATTTTTTCTTTAATCTGGCAACCCTACTGCGTACCAGAGGTCGGAAAAATAATCACAGAAATAAATATGTCTATGTCGCTATGTCGCTGTGTGTAATGCACGCAACTGGCAATAAAATCCAGCAGGCTTCTGTGTTTGTGTGTAAACTAATTAATAAATAAATAAATAAATAAATAAATAATTAAATAGCTCTAATACCTATAATAATACACTGACAAAGTCAATAAAGATGGCATGCTTATATATAGGCTATTCATGATATGAATGCATTTTAAAGTATTTAATCTGATTACACTTTTTTTTGTAAATGAAGCGCGGATGCCAGCAAAGAGAGAGAGAGAGAGAGAGAGAGTGTGTATGCGTACGAGTGTGTGTGTATGTGTGTGTGTACGAGTGTGTACGAGTGTGTGTGTGTGTACGAGTGTGTGTGTGTGTACGAGTGTGTGTGTACGTGTGTGTGTACGTGTGTGTACGAGTGTGTGTACGAGTGTGTGTGTGTACACGTGTGTGTGTGTGTACGAGTGTGTGTGTACGAGTGTGTGTGTGTGTGTGTGTGTGTGTGTCTGATGCGGTCCCATAAATTATACACCTCTATGACAGTCACTACATCTGGCACAAGAGCAAGAAAAAGCAAGATGCACTTGACTCTGAGATTATCATCAACCAATTTTCTAAATATCCGCTAAATCAAGCATCTAATGAGTTGTAACATAAACGTGGTACCCTTACTGTTGTGACAGCTCTCTGGATCTGGACACCTCGATGACTCAGTACATCTACAACTTCAGTCAAATGATCACATGCTACTTACTGCGTGTTCAGAAACATGGCTACAATGAATAAAACGAGGATGACAAATCAGCAGATTTATTACCGCTGCTACAGTATCGAGTGACAGCGTCGAGTCAGGCGCGCGACCCGAGATGCTGCTCCGTATAATAAACCCACACACACTCGCCACAAATAAAATACTCACCCAGCAACCCGTGTGTTTGTGCACAGTCCCCTGTCGTGTGTCCCTCCGACAGTACGCGTCTTTACAACAGTCCCTGGATGTGCGATATTTTTTATTTATTTTTGTGTTGGTGCACTGATCCTCTGAGACGTCTTGCAGTTAAAGCCACTTTAAATACGCCTTTAAAGGGAATATCAGTCGGAAATAAACGGACCGCTTCCGCTGACGCAGCTAAACAGATTTGCATAAGGGGCGGGGTTTAAGCTTAAAGCTATAGACCAGAAATATTGACCATTATAGTCTCAATGGAGGTTTCTGCTATTTTTTGATTGTTGTTTTAACATAATGACAAGTATTATACACTCCCAGATTTAATACAACCTCAGCTAATGCTAATGAGATATGCCATGCAAAAAAAGCACTCTTTATACCAGTGGTATTTAAAATAGTGTCCCAAGAGGCGTCCATGAAGCATAGAATATATTTAGGCTATGTATTATTTTTATTTTGTTACACTGGTGGAAATCACAACCCACATTATCAAAGTAATTATATTTAAATGTCCAAGCACCAAAATCAACTCAGACTTAATACGTTATATCAGCGGACAGTTCAGGAATAGTATGCTCTTATGCTCTATGGCTCCAAAATAAAATTAAAAATTAAAAAAGATATATACTGTTTATATATTAAAATTTTCCATATGGCTTTTAAGAATGCCTTTTGCGTTGTCGCTGACCATCCAAGAAGTGGGCGACTATGAACATCCACTGATGAAGTCACAACCGTTTTGGTGCTAGCATTCATAGTCCCCTATGTATGGAGACTTTTGGGACAGCCGGTATTATTCATGGAATAAGTCTGGGAAATCCCTTCACGTTGTCCAACTTTGAGATTTTCTACTATAGTTCTGAAGTTAAGCTGAAATTAGTGTCTTACGTACTATTCAGACAGGAAATGATTTCCAGACAGATGTTTGTGTAGTAATGAGGACATCTGTACTCATTATGATACATGCACTTGGGGTAAGCAACCTGTATACTGTATACACCTCATTTTAATATAAAGTGATTGTTTGGACCTTTATTATTAGTACTTATTGTAGGGCTTGTGGATACACAAGTTGTGCTTGATCATTAGTAGGTCACATGACCATAATGTATGCTATACCTGTGCTAGGATTTCAATAACTTACCTAAAACCCCTAGATGGGTCATTTCTCTCAGAAGCCCTTTTAAATATCGTCAATATTGTTCTATTGTTCTGTGTTTTAAACTTTTTTTGTCAGGAGACGATAGAAAACAGCAAGCTCTTCTTGGTGAGTCCTTATACTGAAGTAAAAGTGCAAAACCTCACAAGATGTATTATATTACCTGGGGTTATTTCTACTGGACATTTTGTAGAAGGTGAAACATGGCTTAAGATGTCTGCATGCATAAAAATGACTGACATGACAAATTTGGATGTGACTAGAATCCCAGAGATACTCTGGCATAATTACATTACCTCATCTCCCCATAGAAAACCAGTTCAATCCAGATAGGGCTTTATTTGCACTTATCTCAATCACAAGTTATAGCATTTTCAATCTGGTTACCTCCAGAAGGGAAAAAGAAAACTGAATTTAAAGATTTCATTCTAAGTACACCGAAAGCCACAACCTACCTCTACATTTATAACCTTAATGGAAAACATTGTTGTCAAATGAAAAAAAGTATAAAAACTTAAAGTTTGCAATTGGAAATCAGTGCTCACTTTGACACTTTGATATCAGCATCATCCACATCAGTCTCTGCCACATCAATTGAGGTAAAAATCACTCATGGCATTTAAAGACAAGCCTCATCCTTGTCTCTTCACTCCACTGATCTCTGTTCATGCTAACACTGGAGGGGAAATAACTGCTGATCAATTGAGTGAGATCTGTTCTGTTGGCTTTTATTTATTTTTTTTATTAATGTCTTTTCATTTGGTCATTTAAAGATTTAAAATCTCTTCTCATCTGTACAGAATGTGTAAGGGTATTTCTCTGTCTTGATGATGATGATGTGATGGTGCGGGAGCTTCACAGACAACTTGTCAGCTCATATCTGATTACAGTTGAGAGTGATTAGGCTTCTATCCACCACTTAGAAACCATAAAGATGACTCAGGACTGCAATTGCTACGAACAGTTTTCCACATAGTCTCCATCACTGAATAGTACATAACCAACAAAATAGAATTCATGTAAAAACTATAATGAATTTCCTATGTACACAATTGAACTTTTTGACTTTATAGTACACAGTTATAGAAGGGAATTTATTTACAATAGCACTATCCAGTATCACCCAGATGAGGATGGGTTCCCATTTGAGTTTGGTTCCTCTGAAGGGTTCTTCATCATACTGTCTCAGCTTTTCTTTGCCACCATCAACTCTGGCTTGCTCACTAAGGATAAATTTATCATTTAAAATTTACCCAGAAATTAAATATTTCTGTAAAGCTGCTTTGTAGCAATGTCCATTGTTAAAAATGCTATACAAATAAAAATGTAATAGAATTAAATTAAATACCCATTTCACTACTTGAGCAAATTGTGAAAATCTCTGTCAGATGAAAATACACTTTTTGCTAAAATAGATTTTTTTTATTTTTAACGTAGAGATCTCAAAGTATATTATTTGGTAGGAAACAAATGCAGGGTGCACAGTGGCTAAGTGGTTAGCATGTTCGCCTCACACCTCCAGGGTTGGGTGTTTGATTCCCGCTGTGGCCCTGTGTGTGCGGAGTTTGCATGTTCTCCCCATGCTGCAGGGGTTTACTCCGGTTTCCTCCCCCAGTCAAAAGACATGCAGGGTAGGCTGATTAGCATGTCCAAAAGTGTCTATGTGATTGTGCCCAGACCACCACATATATGTTAGCCATTTGTTTTTCTTTTCTTTTTTCTTTTTACTGTTTTGCACAATTAAAAACATACACAAAAAGAAAAATATCAAGAATACAAATATACAGTGCATGGGAGAGGCAGAAAATCCACGAGGGCTTATTTAAAGCCTCCAACTAAACAATGTTAAAATTTCACAAAGTTATAGGGAACAGTGAATTAACATACAGAAAAGAATACAGATACATCAAAATACTGAGCTAATAATAACAATATATATCATAACAACAACAACAAAAATATATAAACAGAAATGGGCAAAAACATGTATATGTGTATATGTCAGTATATATACTGTACATGAATGTGCATACATGTACAGTATCTCACAAAAGTAAGTACACCCCTCACATTTTTGTAAATATTTGATTATATCTTTTCATGTGACAACACT
>JANDJT010000141.1:5882-22737 GCA_024331685.1 Stegophilus panzeri | reverse complement strand
TATATATATATAGAGAGAGAGAGAGAGAGAAATGTTTTTATCCTCACACATACAATATCAAAGAGCCTAAACACAAACTAAACATTTTTAAAAAATGTAAAAAAAAAAATCTTTTTTGCATGAAGCAGAACCAGAATTAATCCATACTTTTGTTCCCTTGCTTGCATGAACTATTGTATTCTGTCAAAAACTCACTATATTTTCATCCACATAGTCAGATGGTCCTATACAACAAGACACACAAAGACACTGATAAGTTGTTTGTCTAAGGTAGATCCCCTTACAAGTCCTGTAAGTATATTATTGCATCATATAAAACACTCCACTCCACCCAACAAGCCATTACCATAACACTGTTGAATTCTCAAATCTGTCTGGTCAGAAAGTTTTGATAAATTTTCTATAACAGTAGCTCTGACTCTAGTTTGGCATCAGGGCAAATCAGTGGTTTATATTAATGTGCTTGTTGTAATATGTTATTGTTTCTATAATAATTACACTGGGACATGTACAGTGTATTCTCTACATAAATGGATTAAAAATGTGCATAGTTATAGTAATACAGTATGGTGTTTTCTGGGAAGATATTTTTATTTTAAATTCATGGAAGGAGTCTCCAGTGTCACTTTATAACAGTCAGCGGTAAAGCTGTTCTTTTAAGTTTTCTTCCATAGGAAAGCCTTCAGGACTTTTTTTTTTTACTTTTCTTGGTGATAAGAAATTTTTTGTCTTGTTAATGTTGAGAGTTTAAAAAAGACTGATGAGGGAACGACTGTTTATAGTTGTTATAATAGAAGAGATTACAGGATCTTAATTGCTTTGCGACGTTCCACAAAATTAAACGTAACTATAAATGGAAAAAAAGTACAGAAAGTCATACTTGTGTTTGTAGTTTTCTGTGGTATAAGAGGAATAACACATTTTGATGCATGCCGTTATTGGAAAATAATCAATAAACCGCTTCATGTCAGGCGTCATGTTGATTTTCCTATAACAGCACACACCCCATTTTTTATTCCTTATATAACGTGCAGCATGATATGTTATATGATAAAATGGTTCTTTAGTTTGACCCTATTGGAGAACTTTTGAAGGTTTTATGTAGAAGTATACTAAGAGTTTGTGTACAATATGAGTGCACACCTTACACACCTTTAGTGGGGCTCTGCAAAAACATGCCTTCAGGCTTAGCTGTTTCTTCACAAATACATAATTCAGTCTGCAGTAAATTGCCGGAAGACACTGCAACCTTGTAAAAGCAAAACAAAAACAACAACAACAAACAAACAACAAACACTTAACATACTAGTTGTTAAGCCTCTTTACCTACTATGTGGGTGTCTAATAGTGATGAGTCGACTCTTTGAGCTAGTTCTTTTTGTTGAACATTGAGAGCACATACTGTATGTGGCTTTTTTATGTACAGTAGATAATGATTTTTCTCTTGCAGTGTTTTAAATAGATTTAAATATCTAAATAGATTTTTAAATAGTATTTAAATAGATTTTCCATCCATCCATTTTCTATATTGTTTATTCTACACAGGGTCATGGGAAAGCCTGGAGCCTATCCCATGGAACTCGGGGAACAAAGCAGGGGACACCCTGGATGGGGTACCAACCCATCGCTGGGCACTATCACAGACAATTCAGAAATGCATGAGCATACAACGCATGTCTTTGTACACGGAGGAAACCCCCGAAGCACGGGAAGAGGCGGGATTCGGACCCCCAACCCTGGAGGTGTGAGGCAAATGCGCTAACCACTTAACCACCATGCCCCCTAAATACATTTTATTTGATTACATTTTATTTTATTTAATACATTTTAAAAAATTCTAGATAGGGTATAAGTTTAAAAAATTGCAGTGAGTCATCTAGGAGCCGAATGAATCAGTTCTGATCAGTGAGCTAAGACAAATGATCTGCCTCACTGAAAAGAGCCAGAATTCCCATCAGTACTTTTTCATTTATGTGCAATTTCAGGGAATGCTAAAATGCACTTTGATGTTTATTTGCTAACATAATTACATGGGAAAAGCTTATAATTGCGTGTAAACTGTATGTGATTTTTCATAAGGGAACCGTGTTTGGTCAGCACTGTCCACTGTCCCCCCCGCCCAATAAACACGCACTGTTCCGCCGGGTGTGAAAGTGAGTGAGGTGAAATGGGCCCGGTAGATAATGGAGCACTTCACACAGAGGAACAATAGCAGTCTGGAGGTAGGCCAGGGCAGAGGCCAGCCACAGCACTCCATGTTCCTCCATTCTACACTATATCAACACAATGGCTTCCTGACTGGCCTCTCTGTACGCTACGTCTGGGGGAAGATCTCAGTAACCCCTGCTCTACACAGCCTTGTTTTGGCTCTGGCCTCCCATGGTCTAGTTTCCTTTTGGCCCCTCCATCACTCTTAAGCACTGAAATACTCATAGACATATGATTTCTCCCTTGAGTCTTTATATCCTGGTTATATGAATGAAATGCCTATTACTCAATATTATTGCACCTGTAGGAAGCTCAGTTTAAGACTTCACACTTCATTACATTATTGTTAATAAAAGAACAAGTTATTACTTTGATAAAAATCTGTGTTAAGGATGTATGGCATAAAACTGGCAACTGGATCTGCATTGTGGACAATTTTTGCACCAACACTGTCCACCATTTACACTGAGGCAGCTGAACTACACACTTAAATACATCACTAAAACCTCTTTGCCTGTCTACCTCTCTATAGGGGTCATGGGTACTGCCATTGAATGGCACACTGTATGCAGCAGATTATTGTGCACTCAGTCATTGACACTCAGATGCCCGTAGCCGGAGATCGCGTGATAGCATTTAGCAGCATGATACTGTGCAGCAGGAAGCCTTCTGGGAGATTTCCCACTGTTTGTTATTCTTAAGTGTGTATTAAACCAGGAAACTCGTACCCGGCGCCTTTGACTCATTTTGTGTTAGTTTCCCTAGGACCACCAAAATATTACACTAATCCTCCTGTTCCCAGAGTACATACACACAGGTCAGAGGTCTGGTAAGCACCCAACTCTAATAATCCCACAGACTGGGCATTGTCTTTACATTGTTGATAATTCAGCTTGAAACTTCCTTCCAGTTTCTGGTCTTATATCACGTTTGTAACAGAACGAGTGCCTGGCCTACTTTGTTCTGTTTCCTCTTTTTTTTTGCTGCCCCCCCCTCCTTTTTTTGCGTTATTTCCCATCATGGCTTGAAGGTGGTGTTTAGCCTTCAAATCCCAGAAAGCTGTACCACAGAAAGAAAGTTGGAATTTTTCATCAGCAGTTGTAATATTACTGTAATGACTGTAATCTTACCAGTGTCACTGCAGTAATTAATAAAAACAATGATCCCAAAATATGAGAAAGCAATATCAATTTTATTAGATGTTGGAAAGTTTCTTTCATAGTCATTTTAGTTAATTAATTAACTAAATTAATTGTCATTCAGGCCCAAAATCAGAAAAGTTGGTTGGGTGGTGGAGAGTTTAAGTGGAAGGGTGGTGTTTGATGGGGATGAGCTATATGTACCCTGTATGGCCAAAAGTATGTGGACACCTGAACATGACACCCCATGTGTACTTGTTGAACATCCTACTCCATAGGCGTGGCATTAATATGGAGTTGGGCCACCTTTGCCTTCAAATTGTTGCTTGGGAATTGTGACTTATGTCTGACAAGGAGGTCTGGAATGCAGACAGTGTTCCAGTTCACCCCAGAGGTGTTCATTCAATCATAATGCTACAGCATACAAAGACACGGTAGACAATCATGTGCCTCTGTAACAAAAGTCCTGGGAAGGCCCACATATGATATGGGGGACATGATAATTCAAGTGTCCACATACTTTTGGCCATATAGTGTATAATGACAAATGTGGCACACATGAGCCCTGTTTTCCCTGTATATGTTCAATTCTAATAAATTTGATTTGTATAGCATGTTTAAGAATAGACATTTTTGGAAAGCAGCTTTACAAATGTTTGGATGTAGAGTTAGACCTGTAATGAGCAAGCCAGAGGTGATCGTCGTGAGGAAAAACTCTCTAAGACGACATGCGGAAGAAACTTCAAGAGGACCCAGACTTAAACTGGAACCATCCTTTTCTGTATGACACCAGATAGTGGAATTATAACTCATTAAATCTGTATTATATAAAGTCAAACAATACTACTGTATATGTGTTGAAAGGATGTTCAGTATGAGCAGATACTAATGCGAATAATGGGATGAGCACAGGACAGTTTTTACAACTAAGGCAGCAGTTCAAATCTAGTGTATCCAGGTCAAGCAAAGGTGAGAGTTATGTATAAACTATTTTTGGGAAGCGCTAATTTTTAGGGTATCGATATAGGACCATACACAACAGTAGAATGTGTGTCATAAGTGCATCACTTGTTCTTTCTTTCTCTTTTTGCATATGTAGCCATGAGCAGAGCAAACAGAAAGTGACAAATGAGCTGGAAAGCAGCTGAGTTATTTGGGTTGATCAGCTTTAAATTATTGACTGATTATGTGCCAGAGGCATGAGCTTAAATAAAAAGCTCACATGTGGGCTGGCTGTGTTTTACCCTGAGCCTGCTGTGTTTCTGAGTGGTGTACTGTAGACATTGTGCGTACATTTGATAAGACTACTCCTTCTCCTCCTCCTACTTCTACTACTATTACTACTACTACTACTACTAATAATAATAATAATAATAATAAACATTAATAATAAGGAGAAAAAGAAGAAGAGAAGATAGATTCTTAATGAGTATCAATCAGACTGTGGGCAGAAGTGAATACGTGTGTGTACACAGATCTACTTGTGTTTGTTCATGTACAGGAATTCCCATATTTTTTCAGTTGTACATGCTGATGTGGAAGATGCTGAGATCGTCGTTTTTACACACTACCTCCTCAGTCACACGGCTCTTACGCGGCACAGGAGGAAACTGTTGCATAACTCAAACAGTGTCTGAAGTAGGTGAGAGAATAGTCAAGTCAAGGCTTCACATCCTGAAACAGCATGTCTCACAGATTAACCAAACCACACTGACACATGCCAGGATCAACTACAGGGCAGTGAGACACCATGTCTCAGTACACAGACTTCTGTAAATACAGACAGGTAACATTTTACAGGAACAAACAACATAAAATGGCTCAGTAAGGTGTCGGCATCCAGAACAGCTTCACTGCACAGTGACACTGAGTCTACACGTCTCTGGAGAAGACTGTAATGGAACAGGATGAACACTGTACTTCCAATGGCTTTTCCCTCACTTGGTGTTTTGATAATGGTGGTGAAGAGCACCGTCTAATACATCACTCCAAAATCTTCCATAGGTGTTCAATAGAATCGAGATCTGGTGACTGTGAAGGCCATAAGCATATGATTTAAATCATTATCATCCTCAAACCATTCAGTGAGCCTTGTGTCCTGACAATGACACGAGTCAACTGGAAGAGACCACGTCCATCAGGATAGAAGTGTTTCATTGTAGGATAACGCTGAAGAACATTGTACTGATTTGCAGTGATGCTTCAATCTAAGAAGGCAAGTGGACCCTGACTCATGCCAAAAAAAGTCATCCCCCCACAGCATAACAGAGCCTCCCTGTTTTCCTGTAATTTATTACTTGTATGTACATGTCTGTAAGTGTAGTTTTAGTATTCAGTCATTTTAGTATTTAGTATTTCAGAGTGGTTATCAGTTTAAACGATACCATTTCCTTTTTTAAATGACCTCTTTTATGTTAACAAAAATGGGGGGTGGGGGTGGGGGGGTGTTGTTGTTGTTTTTTTTTGTTTTTTTTACAGCTCCAGGGTTCGAAGTTCAGGGTCTGGAGTTTGTTGATCTGGAGTTTCATATGTTGTAGTTTTATATGTGTCCATATGGGTTTCATCCAGAGAATGCAAAAACTTGCGCTAAACTGCCCCTAAGGTGTAGGGGTGTGTGTGTGTGTGTGTGTGTGTGTGTGTGTGTGTGTGTGTGTGGTGTCCTGCAACAGACTAGCATCCCCATCCAAGATCCACCTCAATCCTGATCAGTATAAAATGGTTAATGAAGAATCAGCATGAAAAATCAGCAATATGTTTCAGTATAAAACATTTTTAATTAAAAAGTCATTATATATTTTGTTCAATTTTTTTTCAAAATGCAGTGCTTTTCTAGTAAGTAACATTTATTTGTCGATTTGTTTGTTTGTTTGTTTGTTTGGGAGGTGGTATCCAATATATTGTTTAAACCATTAGGAAATACTGCATCTTCTTACAGCATTATGGACCGTGCAACCTTTAATAATGACTATCTGTATGCTTTGTCACTGAATGTGACATACTCTTTTAAGTCCTTGTTTAATAGCATGGGCTAGTTTGTCCCAGAGTTTATCTTGCACTGCCCTCTTGTGGAGAATGAATTAAAAGAGTTATTGGTATCTCATTGGTATTAAATGTGCCATGCTCTGCAAAGCTAAATACTTATTGCATCTATGGAAATTGTTGTTTATATCTGTTATACATTTTCCCAGTACTGAGAAATGCTACAATTTCAAATAGAGAGAAAAAGAAAGTTAAAGTCAGCAATATTTGATTGAATTATTGCTGTGAGGTCTAATGTGTGCTGTAGAAACACTCATGCTCTAAGAACTCCATTAATGCTAGAGCAAAGGTTTTAATAGTTTTTCTATTGAATCTCCAGAATAAGTTCAAAAGAATCCAAACAGTTTTGTGGGTGGCAGGCTGTTTTCTATTAGCTGTAATGGGACAATAATTTAAAACAAATAACATTGGGGATTTAAGTGCTTTAGTGCCTGGTCTGTGTGAGGCTAGGGCAGGAAATGGCTTCATCTAAAAGCCACCTGATGGAGAATGTTGAGAGGTTCGATTTTCCATCTTCACCCCTTACAGATATAAACACATGAACTTCTTGGTCCATTAAATCAAGTGATGCAGATTAGGAAATGAATTCTGTGTAAGGTATAAAGACGTCTAAGTGTATCTTTGCCTTAAACATTCAGTAAGAGGTGTGAAGTACATCTTCTAAAAGAAACAAGATGAGTTTAGCTGAACATTGCTAATATTTGACTTAAAAATCCTAATAGCATACTATTTGAGGACAAATATAGGCTAGCTGAGTTTAGACACCTATAAGGGTTATTGTGAGGGCAAGTGGATCATGCAAAAAAATACATCTTAGCAAGTGAAAATATCTTGACTGAGCACACTAAAGCTTGGGTTTATTTTATAACAAGTAATGTTGGCTTGAATTAGTAGATCAGATCTTTTTTTTTTTTTTTTTTTTTCTTGAAATAATTGCTTTACATTTACAAAATTATCCACCAATAAGATAATTTAATTCTCAAAATGAGTACAAATGTCCACAAATATGGTTAGCAATCAAATATAATCATATAAATACATAACATGAAATATTAGATAATTTTTTTAAAATTCAGTATATTTTCCCTAAATATACTTTAGGGTTTTGTGATAAAATCCTGTTTTATCTGCCTGCTAGGATTTTCTGTTTAACAATGCTGGCAATTTCTTATGTGGAGGAAACACATGATCAAAAAATGATGACTAGGAAATCTTGAAGTAACCATAGCCATCTGTGGCCGAAATAGCACAGCTGGCCCTGCTGTTTGGGTGGGAGGGTGTCTAACAAAGCAAGGCAATTGTGGGCATCAGTATATCCATGTATACCGTCAGTTGCCCTGTCACATTAAATCTTCTAAAAGATGTGGTGGGTTTATCTATCTTGAAGGTATATGTTAGCATTCACTTTCCCCTGCAAAAATAGTCCTTAGGAAGTGAAAATATTACTGAATGCTGGTGGACGAGACATCTCTGTACTAACAGTATACATGACAAAAAGCACATCTGACAAACAACAACGCATTCTACTCTCGATTTTACTGAAAATAGACCACATTTTGACAAATTCACAGGTCAAAATTCACCTAGCTACCAGGAGTAAATGTGTCTTCCATATCTTGCATCATTTTCCCCTTCAGTGAACTGGCTCCCAGATATCAAAAATCGGAAATGCTATGGCAAAACCAAAGATGTTAGCACCTCTGTAAACTACCTTATTGTGATGGCAATGTATTTTTATTTCCATACTGCATCCATTCAGGTCTTTTCTCCTGTCACATATTTGAATAAATATTCTGACTTGGCTAAGCAAGATGGATACTAAATCATAAGAACATGCATTAACAATGAATAAAAGAAGGACATTGTGGTAACCAGTTGCATGTTGAGATGGAACTTCCACACACTGTACCAATGTTGGACACACTATCAGGGACAAGTCACTCAGTCAGTCAGGGACATGGAGTATTTTATTTATTTATTTTTAGCAAAGAACTGGACTGTATATTGTACACACAGCTATAGTGGGCTTCAGTCCTGTGTAATGATAAATCTTCCCACTAGCTTGGACAGGAAAAGAAAAAATTGGTTTTGATCCTTAGTTCCTATCCAGTAAAGAGTGAGAGAAAATCCAAATTTCTAATTCTGTTTTATTGTATATCAAGAGATTTTTTTTTGTCCTGTTCTGTTTTTCTTGCTCTTCCTCTTCTTCTCTTTTTCTCAGTCATGCAGGCAGCTCTGCAGGAGGCACGGTGCAGGGACTGAGTGTCAGAGTGGCTATACTGTAAACAACAGCCATGGTGGTGCTGGACCCTTTGGAGCTTCGGCGAGGGCTGGTTACCTCCGCTGCACTGGAATGCTGAGGCTCCCTCCTCCTGTAAGCGCGGCGCAGGGCAGAGCGGAAGTTATCGGGTACAAAGCAGTAGACCACAGGGTCTAGGCAGCTGTTTAGACTACTGAGGGTCACAGTGGTGTGATAGGCAACCACTTGCTGTTCTTTTCCACCACCTAGGTGGAAGTACACAAGGGCCTCACGCACATGGAAGGGCGTGAAGCAGATGACAAAGACGATAAGCACAGCCAGTAACAGACGCACAGCTCTTGCCCGTCGACCACGGCTCTGTGCCATGAGACGATCGTTGGCGAGAGCACAGGCAACTCGTGCTGTAAAAGTTACAATGACCAGCAGGGGGATCACAAACTCCAGCAACGTAATGACAAACAGCACAGGCAGGCGGCAGCAGGATGATCCAGCAAATTCCAAAGCTGTGGTCTGGAATGAGTAGGTGACCACCACAGCGAAGAGCCACACCCCTGCACTAACACCTTTAGCCACACCAGGACTTCTGCAGCGGTCTGCTGTGCCCGCAGCCCAAACCACTGCCATATAACGGTCCACGCAGATGCTCGTGAGGAACAAGATGCTGCAGTACATGTTAACAAAATAGCTAAAGGTATGCACATATGAACAAGCCACACAGCTACCCCCACTGTAATACAGAGCAATCCTCGCTGGGAGAGACAGCGCCACCAGTAAGTCGGTTACAGCTAAGTTAATGGTGTAGATAAGAGGTGCAGTGCGAGACCTTGTCCCCACACAGAATACATAGAGAGCCAAGCTGTTTAGCACGAGCCCCACCAAGAACATGATGCTGTTGACCACCATGAGGGTGATCCACAGACCGTAGAAATCCTCATAGAGAGCCTCGTCCAGATGCCCTAATCTCTTCAAGTATGGCACCCCCCAGTGGCGGAAAGAGATGTTGACTGGAGGATCAGGAGTGACGTTGAAAAACTGTCTGAGGAGGGTCTTCATGACAGGCTGTAAAAATGAGATAAGAAGACAAAACGTGTGATTGCTTTATTTATTCTGTTTGTCCTGTGTGATGTTACTGTGACACATTCATCGGGGAAGGATAGTATTACCATTCTGGTGCTTTAGATAAAAATAATTTTCTTCCTTTTAAGTTTTGAGGGTTTTTTTTAAACTGTCTCTCAAACATAAGGGTTCTGAGGCAGTAACCAAAGTAGTAGCTGTACTTTGGGAATATTTATTCTTGAATAGTTTCTTTTTCTTAGCCCTGGTTTCCTTGACAGTAGCTTACATTAAGATTCTGTGGATGAAAAGAAGACTTACTACATTAAACATGCTGGCATATACAACAGCACAGAGCTATGCAGAACCGTGAAGGAAAGATCAACATTAAAATGACTTTGATAAGAAATGGATGATCAGAAAAATGAAAAGGGTTTTGACTATTTTTTTTATTTCCAAGAGACTTCATGCTCTAATTAGCTGCATTTATCTGACTGAAATGTCAGTCTTAAACCAGTACAGCAGATAATTCATCCAATTTGAATTTATTGTTCTGTGGGGAGAGCATGTTTAAAATGAGCCGTGGTTGTATATTTATTTATTTAGTTTTGTATCATTCCTTTATAATTTATACTATATTCTTCCATAGCTCACTCTCACAGGGGAATTCAGATTCAGAGAAGAACATTAAGTTGTATGTTGATATGCAGTACACATAAACCAGTACCATTATTAATAAAGTACATTTTATACTCTACAATAAGAGGTATGAAATGTGAAATGATGAAGCCTTTTTGAACAGGGTCTTACCATTTGGATCGTGGTCCAATGGGTCTCCGAGGAGTTTTCTGAGTCACTGAGCATCTCTTATTAAAAGTCATAGTATCCAATATGTACTGATCATCATGCACACACACCATGTGCTAGAGAAGAGTTCTGGATTTAATGTGGTCAAAATCCAGACCAGTCCCAACCTGACGACCTCCCACTTTCTCTTAAAAAGCACCTTCTATCTTTTAAAAATTTAAGTCACATAATGTGTAAATCAGGTCTCCACTTTTTTCACTGTTGGTCTTTCAGTGCTGGTCATCTATAAAATTTTGGTCTGATCCAAGAATCTAAGCCCTGATGTCTCTTATCGAGTCTTTCACCATGTCTGAATGTGTGCAGAGATTGGGGTCTTGCTCTCTCTCTCTCTGTTTCTTTCCTCCCTCTCTCTCTTTCTCTCTAAATCTTCTTTCCCCTGCGCTCTGACTGTGAAGAAAGTTTCCCAAATTTACTCCTGCTCTGACATCAAGCCTTTTCTCGGTGGATCAAATGTCTTTGCACGATAAAGCATATGATAATGCCTTTTAGGGGTATAACACAGAAATTTTATATAAACAAGAATGATCAAACACAGTGGTGTTTTCAAGAAACGACAACTTTCAACCTTGTGCTAAATCCACTTAATCCCAATTATAAATGATGTGCAAGTTTAATCTCTGGTTTCAAACGTGAACACGAACTTGATATGTGGCTTTACAGGATTTAAACATTTGTTTTATTTATTTATTATTATATTTAATTAAACAGCATAAAATGCTTTATTACAGTTGGTCAGATGATGTTGATTAGTGTTCTATAACAGCAGCTCTGACTATAGTGTCACAATCACAATCGGTCTATTGTTTCTATAGGGACAACTTACACAGGGACTTGTATGGTAGAGATTGCAAATAATATAATAGCTTAATAACTAATACATGTTTTATTAGAAGTTTATTGAACATAAATGGAAGAAGTCTCCAGTTTACGAGCTTTGGGACAGTCAGTAAAGTTTCTGTTGCAGAAGGATTGTCAGGACAGAGATCTTTATGCTTTCTGGCTTCACATTAACATGACAAGATGCATTTCCTCCCTCTTATTATCTCTTATAACAAGAGGCTGATAAGAGGATGAAAGCCTTTATAATAGAAGTGATAACAGAAGTTTAATTATTTTGTAGCTATAAAACATATACAGCTCTATAAAGTATAGCATGTTGTTCATTACCAAATTAATTTTATTTTTTTAAAAGGTCATTGTCGAACTGACATGCTGTCATTGGAAAGTAATCAACTTCTGGGTGGTAATGGGTGATAATGCCTTTTTTGCATCAAGCCACATCCAAGCATGACCACATCACTTATTTTCCAGTAACAGCATACCCCCATCATACTTTATTACATGCATATTATATCATTAGACAGTAATATAGTGAATGCTGTTAATGTCAAAAGAATTCTGTTAATCTCATGTTGAAAGCGGAAGACCATATTTCCACTTAATGTTTTCCCCTTTTGTACTTATTTGGATATAAAGAGCATTTGAAACTTTTGAAACACTTGTACATAAGTATATAACTGTCACAAAACAGGAGGCGAGTTGGATGCAAGTGCAGATTAAAGTCCAAAAACAGAATAAAGACCAGAATAAAAACTAAATAAAGACCAAAACAAAACACAAAACATAAAATATGAACTAATGGCACATGAGTTAATATAATCATGAGACAATACACATACTGTAGGACATGGAAACATAACACATAAAGACAACGCAAAACAAAGAGTGCTGTATAAAGCGTGACTTATATTCTGGTGCTAATTAACAAAAACGGGAATCAGGTGTAGCCAGTCATGTAATGTTATCATGTGTAGAGCAGTGGCTGATGGGAATCGTAGTTTCGTGTTAATTCATAAAATATAATACACTGCAAAAAATATTTTTAGATGTATATCATATTGGCAGATAGTGTTGTTTATTTCAAGCATTTATTTCCTGAAAAATGCAACCACCAATAGAATACCAATTTCAAACTTGTTTAACTTGTTTTCAAACTTGTTTTATAATAGCCCCAAAGTGAGAAATATTAGACAAACGCACCTGGACAAAATGTTTTTCAGTTTTCCAGTGCACTGACATACAGTGTATCATTTTAATTTCAAGTACTAAGTAAATGACTTGCAAATCCCAGCATTATATATTCCATATATATGGGGGAAATATGAGGCATGGTAAGTATATCCAGCATAATTACTACAGCTTAAATTAGATAGAATTTCTCATTATTACGACTTGGTAAATGTTATCATTTTGTCTTCATCTGGCAGAAATGGGGTTACGCAAATTTAATACATGCTCTTCAGCTGTATTATTTTGTGCACACAATTACTGTACTCAAAGTCAGTTTTAGACTGGAATAAATCACAATATGAGTGTAAAATGAATCTATCCCTTAGGTATAATCAAAACGAATTGCATATTCATTATGTCAAACATACAAAATGTTAAGCCAGTTTTCCATTGTGTGAATTCAGCAGGCTTTTAAGATTATCACCCTGTATAAGAGGATCCTAATAAAATCTTGGCCAACATCTATGATAGACTATGTGATAACGATTGTTCTCCACGACAGATTACACTCTGAAGATCCACTAACGATAGACCTGTGATTAAAGATTAATTACTATGCTATGCTTACCTCATCAATCAGCACAATCCAGTCTTGCTTAAATGAACACAAACCCTCAGTATAATAGTGGTCATCTTACATCCAGTGAAAACATTCTTTAAAAGGCAAAGTCTTTTATGTAATTTATGAGTTGTTTAAGTCTTGTCATTGCGACTACCTTATTTGTAGTTGTCACTTGAGTTTCTGATTATGCTGTCCTCTTACTGGTAGCTTTTAGATGAGTGCAGCAGTCACAGCCTGAGATTTGGATGAAACATTTCTTGCACTTTGGTTGCAGTGGTACTGAATTGGCCACTGGTGAGCAAGTCACATTATGTGTTCTAAGACCGCCGATCTTGACTCACGACCAAAGAATTGTTTTACCATGTGCTATTTTTTTTCTGCAACAGCAAAATTGGACCAAAAATGATACAGTGTAAAGTTGGCTTTAGTAAATGAACTTTCTAACTCAATATGTTTTATGGATGTTATCAAGTTTGCATGGGTTTTAACACACTACAAACATTTAGTGATTCAGGGCTTCAATGTATAGAAAACAGATCATTATAGCTATGGCTTGCAGCATAAAATACACAATTAGTATTCTTCAAAGAGATCTTCAAAAAGGCCATCCAATCTGAGCATTTGCTGCTTAATCCTCAAATGACCTCCCTCAGACATCTATTAGGGAAGATTAATTCATACCAACATTACCCATAGCTAATATAGAAAAAAGTAACAAGAAACGTTTTATTAATTATAAGATTCTATGAATCTCTTCTTCCAACCTCCCAGATGCAGTGTTGAGGACACTGAGGCGGAGACATTATCCAACATAATTCTGTCTTCCCTGTGTTTTGTTACAGGGCTTAAGCACTTGGCTGTTGTTTTGAAAGGTCATGTTTCGCCACTCTGGCGCGACACACTTAGAGAGCAAGAGACTGATTGGCCCAAACAGGATCAGGGTGGTCTGCCATCCTGTTTGTCTTCATCTTTGCTCATCCTTATGAAAACTTTAAGGGCTTTCTACCACAACAGCCCATATGTTGGGTGCAGTAGGCTCAGTTCACACTACTGAACGTAAACAAATGTCTTGTATAAAACTGACAGGATTTGTCAAACACACAGTAATTCTACCACTTCCAGTGTTGTTGCTATGACTGTAAAGTTGACTCGTGTTGGACTGGACCTTTCGGCCCTCATGTTCTAAACATGTGTCATTGTGATAGAGCCCAGACGGCCTGTATATTTCAGCTCTGGCCTTTTAAGTTCCCTATTTTAAAAATTTGTATTTAACGTCCACTTTCCTGCACACACATAGTTGTGCTAAGAGCAAGGGACTTCAGGTGCACATACAAGGATAGTATACACTCAGTCATCCTACAAAACTCTACTCTTCACTATAAATCTATTGGGAACACAATGGTCTTAATTAGAGAGTAGTATGGAGGTCATGTTCATAATAGCATTAAATTAAGAGAAAAAACTTTGTTCATAATCATCTCTAACAGTTTATAGATGCTTGTATGTATATTCAGGTAGGTGGAATTGAAGCAAGAAGAAGACAGTGCCTTCCTGGCTTTGACCACAAGTGCCACAGATTTCAAAAAAGTGATTTTTATAGAAATATGCAAGCAGATGAGTTTTGGAGAAATCTGCAAAATCCTTGACTTTCACCTATCCTTCCAAATTGCAGAGATGATTATGAATACTACAATACTGGAATCGTAGTGAACCAAATGTATATATGACCACCTCCTCATCAGAATTGCCTGATTACCTGTTGCATTAAACGGACATTACATTAACCTGAAGAATCTGTGTGATGCACCTATGAGAAGTGCAGTGACATATGAAGCAATGGTGCGGAAGCTTTTTGAGTCTTTTGTGAACACAGACATACTCCTGAAAGTGCTGAAATTCTTTAACAGAATTGAAGCATGTCCACTCCAATACTGCATGGATTGATTGAACTTCCTTGTGTACATCATCCAGGGTCAGGATGTAACCTAATATGATAACTAACTCCTCTCAACTTTGATATGTGGTTAATGTTCTAGGAACCTGGTCAATATTGCCATCATACAACAAACCAGTTGAAGATGTTAGTGAAGACATGACAAAGGAGTAGAATGCAGATGGGGTACTGGTGATACCATATAGCTTGACAAGGTACTCAATATGACTGAACATACTGTAGGTTTACATGCAAGCTGAAGCAGGCATTACAATTCATCTCATGGTTAAATAACTCATTTGTTTATATTTTGGGAAATTGCTGATTGGTGCAAGCAAAAAGGATAACTGTAGGATTGGTCAAGAGTGTTTGCAGAAGGAGATTTGATTACAGAGAGAGAGAGAGAGAAAGAGAGAAAAAGAGAGGAAAAGAGAGAGAGAAAAGAGAGAGAGAAAAAAATAGAAAAAAAGGGAAAAAAGAGAAAAAAGGGAAAAAAGAGAGAGCGAAAAAAAGAATGAGAAAAAAGAGTGAGAAAAAAAGAGCGCGATGAAAAAAGAGAGAGCGAGAAAAGAGACAAAAGAAAGAGCGAGAAAAAAAGAGAGCGAGAAGACAGAGATAAAAAGAGAGCGAGAGAAAAGAGAGAGAAAATAGGAGAGAGAGAAGAGAGAGAGAAAAAAAGAGAGATAGAGAGAAAAAAGACAGAGGGAGAAGAGAAAAAAGAGAGAGAAAATAGGACAGAGAGAAGAGAGAGAGAAAAAAGAGAGATAGAGAGAAAAAAGACAGAGGGAGAAGAGAAAAAAGAGAGAGAGAAAAAGAGAGAGAGAGAAAAAGAGAGAGAGAGAGAAAAGACAGAGGGAGAGAGAGAAAAAAGAGAGAGAGAAAAGAGAGAAAGAGAGAGAGAAAGAGAGAAAGAAAGAGAGAGATTCTGATGATGATATTTCAAAAATATTCTAAACAGAAGCAAATTTATGAATTCCCAAAGTCACGGTTGCAAAAAAAAAAAAAGCAAACTGAACACATTGAAGAACAAGGACTTCTTTTAAACATGCATAATTTAATATACATAAGAAAAAGTGGTCTTAAGAATATCACACTTACTTTTGCAGTTTAAAAAAGGAAGATTAGGGTAAAACTCCATTTCTCATAAAAGTGACAAATGCAGTGTTATAATCAGTGTTTACACCAGCGCTCCCCTCCCTGTCCAGAGTTATACACCATAGAGTGCCTGAACCTGTAACTTATGAAATGTTTTAGCATTTGTGCCATTAATCACTGAAGGAACTGAGAGAACATTGTGTTTTCATTGAGCTTTCATCAGAACGCATGTCCTGCAGAGGGGCCTGAGAGCGTAGATGAGACTGCAGGAAATCTTATACTTTAAGGCAGGATTTAAGACACTTGCAGACACCTGTTTAGTCTCACTCCATCTCACATAACCAAGGTTAAAAGACATGACAGGAACAGGACAGGAAAAGTTTGAAGTTTACAGACACCCCAGGGCTGCTTTTTAAAAGGTTGATATATTTTTAAATAATTAAATTATCATTTTTAAATTAAGAGATTGAAATAGAATTTGAAAAGGTATTATATGACAAGTTCTCAGCCAAAAATATAATTCTTACAGGAATACAAATAAAAATAGATAGAAATAGACTTTAACCTGATGATAAAGAAAACAATTTATTTATTGATCAATTTATTTATTTATCAATAAATTTAGACAA
>JANDJT010000139.1:18516-31655 GCA_024331685.1 Stegophilus panzeri | reverse complement strand
GGGGAGGAGAGGAGAGGGGAGGAGAGGAGAGGGGATGAGGGGAGGAGAGGAGAGGAGAGGAGAGGGGATGAGGGGAGAGGGGAGGGGACAATGCAGGACTCAAGGGGAAGGAGAGACTGATTAAAGTCCAGACCATGGCCTCCTGAACCCAGTGTCCACAAGGAGCACAGATGTGTTTCACACCATTTCCTGTTCGAGCTGAATTACAAATCTAAGTGAATTTGTATCACAGAAAACATTTCAATGGATGAAAATGTTCATCAGAGGACTTCCTGAGGAGGCTAAAAGATTTTTGAAAAGGTTCCTGGGATCCACCTGAAGTTTCCTAAGCTCCTGAAAACGTTCCATGGTCCTAAAAAGATACCTGCAGTAGAAACACACCTTAAAGATTTACGCTTCTTTAAAACGTTCTGGATTTCCTGTGCAGTGACTCTGCAGACTCCGTGAGAGTTACGCTGGTCTCAGAACCACTGGTGTAGCCTTGAGAGAAGGACGAGCGAGTAGAGGATAGAGTACAGATCGTTCTCTCTCTCCACAGAGGAATATGAAGTTCTTCACTGATCTAAAAGAAGAGTTTTACGACAGGTCGTTATGTTGTACTGATGAGTTATATAACGAGTATAACTGCTTCCCCAGGTGCTGATTAATGGTTTCGGCGTGCACCTGAGAGATCTGTGCAACACGACGTCGTTGGAGGAGTTTGTCCGCATCGCCGATCCTGACGTCTCCGTGATGACGCAGAAAATCATCTGTCAGTCGCCTGCTGATTGGCTGAACAGCGCAGAGAGCCACTTCCTGTCCAACCTTGACTTCCTGAAACCCATACGGGTAAGACACGTACAGCCCATGTGACCAGAGCGAGGGAAAGTAAGCTTCCTTTGTTTACAGTTAGATACGTAGATATTTAACTGTTTTATTATTCAAGATTCCACCACGGCGCTGCTGAGTTCTGGATTCTGATTGGTCAGAAGGTGTTGATTAATTTTCTCTAACAGCAGTAGCGCAGGTTTATATTAACGCTCTGGTTGGAATACGTTATCGTTTCTATAGTAACAGCTCGTTCATTGGGACTGGCACAGCGGACGCTTTACATCGCTGATATGGTGAAGTTTTCATTACGGGAAACAGGGACAGTTCGGTCCCTCATTAATTAGAGCTTCTGTTTGTTCTGACGTAACGAGCTTTATTAGGTTTATTCACAGAAAAGACCATGCGTGTTTTTCTTTTAATCTGCCTCTCTTCTGAAACAACAGAGCAGACCAAATAGTCACGCCGATCATTTCAGCCGTAATCACGCAGGTCTAGCGGTCGGTACTAAAGAATAATGGGTAGAATGAATTCGGGGCAATTTACGGGTAAATTTCTACAATACAGACTTTGTGGAACGATTACGGGAAACCGCGACATCACATGATTTATTACAGACTGAGCATTGTCCTTTTTTCAGAAGGATTTTTTTAACCATATAATAGGAAATCCATGGCGCTGGTCCGAGTGCGTCGGCGTGTGGGTTGTATGTCACTGTGAACTCGCATCACACAGAACACTGTTTTGTTGTTTTTCAATAATAAAAGGTCACGATGGTGACGCTTTAGTTCCATAACAAACAGAATATCAAAATCCTGACCTGTCTTACTCTCCTCTCGCAGAAGGACGTCAGATCCAACCCTAAACTCGTCCAGGACGTGTCTCTGGCCACTGATACGCTTCTGGAGAGTCTGGGATCTTTGGCTGTTCAGGTGAGCGTTCCCAAAATATCCCTCATCCTCTTCTGGAAGCAAAATGAAATGCCAGACAGAGAAGTGTGATACGTCCGGTACAATTTCCAGGACATATTTTACTGTATGTAGGTCAAACGCCAGGGTTTGGAGCTTATTTAACACGGGAAAGGCACTTTAACAATAGCCGAGGAACATCTCTGCACCTCATTAAACACGGCAGGATATGCACATATGTATGAATATGCAAATTCGGAAACGCCCCCACGTCATCCTGCTGTCTCTAATATCAGAATAGACAGAAACACAGAAAACCGCTAATAAACTAACTCACATTATTCACACGAGTGGGATTTCGGAGAGACTCTATTCTTTTTCAGCATTACCATGACAACCACCGTGTCTTCATCACAAACATTCGCTAAGTCAGCTAGCTATCTAGCATAGCACTCTCGTCCTGCGGCTAAATGTTTGCACCTATAATGGAGTCCTGTAATCATTTGCATATCAGGCGTGATTGGTTGAAAGCTGTTGAGTTTATTTTGTGACATCACAGATTGAGCTCAGACAGTATGTACTGTAGCTCCGCCCACTGAACCGTTTTCTACAGAAGTAGAAAGAAGGAATCTCTGGGTTCTCTGGCCTCTTGCTTAGCTTTGGAAGTTTGGAAACCACAGCCGAGTCAGAAAGTCATGAGTGATTTACCAGACGCCGGCAGATCCTGCTCTTATACAGTTCATCAGCTGAGCGTGCTGAACACGAGGTCACTTTCAGTCACTGCTTTGTTCTTTACTGTAAGATGTGGATTGTAATAAAATGAAATGAAACAAAGGGAACCGTCATAAAGGCGTTGTGCTTGTTTACATGCAGAAAGGTGAAGATATTTCAGTCGTGTCACACAGTTAACACAGGCACCATTACTGTCAGCGTTTACAAAGGAAATGAAACAGAAACAATTCCCCTGCCTCAGCTTCTCTTTTGTTCTCGAGCTGCGGTTTTTAGCGCTCGTCGAACTCCAGTAACCCCGCAGCGAGGCTGTAGGATGGGAGGTTATTCCAGGTCATTGCAGGCTCCTCGAGTTCCTCTGCTCTTGTTTGCGTGACTCTGTCTCCTCCTCAGAACGCTATGTGTTTACAGTAGCTGTTTGTGGTGAGATCTGGATGCCTGTAGGATGTGATTCAGCTTTGTCTGAAGGGAGAAGTATGATTAGTGAGAAATGAGTCGTTAGGAATGAAGACTGGAAAAAGCTGTTTCACTCACAAACACAACAGGAATCAGGAAATTAAAGTCTTTGTGTTTTAATAATCACACTTATGATAAAGATCAGTTTAATTGTAACTGTAATGTTTTCCTCTGTGATGAACTCTAGCATTTCTTTCTTTCTCGTCTTTTTTGTTGCTCGCTGAGGAAGCAGGTCAGTTCCAGTGTGACCCAGAGTAACCTCTCAGTTCTGTTCATTCCAGACAAAAATATATCGTCACACTAAAGTACCGAAGATCGCACACGCTTTACTCATTTCCTTCGCCAAAAAAACATCATGTCTTTTGCTTTTCCTCAATAAAAAGACATGTAGAAACCCCACTACACACACACACACACACACACACACACACACACACACACACACACAGTAGAGCTCACACAGTGGAGATGTGTTCATAAAGTGTGTGCTTCATTACCATCTTTTGTTCGTCTCCCGCTTTGTGACCGAGAGTAACCCAGCTGTACTGATCCTGCACTCAGCAGCTCAGCAGCGCCCCCTTCAGGCCGACACTGGGGTTTTGTTTCAGTCTCAGCCCTTCTCATTTCTATATTATAAATTTGTTTTTTTTTAATAGAAATTCATTGTAATTGCACTATATTCACGTTCATGTTGCATTAATGACATGAAAAATGTCTCTTTAATCTAAAACGTCTATAACATTATAAACATTTCTGTATACCTCACTCAATATATTGAAAATGCATGTTTTTAAAACATTGATGAAGTTTGTTTGTTCATTAACAGCTCGTTATAAGACTGTTATAAGCACAGTCATGGATTTATCCCTGATCTCCGCGCCCATAACGAATGATTCCTGATTTTCTCTCGCAGCTGGTGAGCATGAAGAGTTGGCGTGACATGCGGAACGAGATCCTGTTCCTGACCGGAAACGCCACAAACTCGCCCAATCACGTGTACCAAGCCGTGTCACGCATCGTGTGTGGACATCCAGAGGGCGGCGGCCTGAAGATCAAATCCCTCAACTGGTACGAAGATAACAACTACAAGGCCCTGTTCGGTAACCATAACGACAGCGACAACGAGCCCGCGTCCGCCTACGACAACACGTCCAGTAAGTTTGTGCTGTAAATTCTCTCAGAATATCAGTCATTAAAACATCGGAGTTATTATGAATTTCTGCCACTGGAACATCTGCTCAGTGAAATTTCTTCTTTCTCCGCTCCTTCAGCTCCGTACTGTAACAACATGATGAAGAATCTGGAGTCGACTCCGATCTCACGGATGATCTGGAGAGCGCTGAAGCCTCTGCTCATGGGGAAGATCTTATACACACCTGATACACCGGCTACACGCAAGATTATACACGAGGTCCGTCTCTGTTCGAGTAACGGACAATTATTATCACTTTATGTCATGTGAAGTGTCTGTCTAACTGTCTCTCTCTCCTGCTGTTTCTCTCTCGCCACCTGTCTCTCTCTCCTCCACCTGTCTCTCTCTCCTCTCTCTCTCTCTCCACCTGTCTCTCTCTCTCTTCTCCTGTCTCTCTCTCTCCCCTCTTGTCTCTCTCTCTCTATCCACCTGTCTCTCTCTCTCCCCTCTTGTCTCTCTCTCTCTATCCACCTGTCTCTCTCTCTCCTCCTGACTCTCTCTATCTCTTTCCACTTGTCTCTCTCTCTCTCTCTCTCCTCCTGTCTCTCTTTATCTCTCACCTCCTGTCTCTCTCCCTCCCTCCTTCTGTCTCTCTCTCCACCTGTCTCTCTCTCTCTCTCTCTCTCTCCCCTCTTGTCTCACTCTCTCTCTCTCTCTCTCTCTCTCCCCTCCTGTCTCTCTCTCAGGTGAATAAGACGTTCCAGGATCTGGGTGTGCTGCGGGATTTAGGAGGCATGTGGGAGGAGATGAGGGTGAAGGTCTGGGACTTCATGGAGAGCAGTGAAGAAGTGGATCTTGTGAGAGTGAGTTGACCGTGATAGATATCATATTAACTCCACAGCGCCACACAGTGGACAAACAGATTGCATTACACTCGAATATTACACACATCATAAAAAATTGCTTTCCTTCTTCTTAATGTAATGCTAGCTTATGACTGCTCGGTATATATGAGTAATATGGAGGAGTACTTTTTGAGCATGTGATGTCCTTCCTCTGTAGACTCTGCTCCAGAATAACGCCAGCGCTCAGTTCTTCAACGACAGGCTGAAAGGGACGGACTGGCGAGTGGAGGACATTTCACAGTTCTTGTCTAAAGCCTCTGAGGACACGCGCCCCCCGGGTACAGGGTACACCTGGAGAGATGTGTTTAATGAGACGGACCAGGCCATTCTGACCATCTCACGTTTCATGGAGGTAAACCCACGTGTTTATACTCGCTGTGTACACTGCTGTGAGGTGTGTTAATCATGCTTGTGAAGGAGATCTCTGTGTGTATTTATGCCACGGTGCTGAAACCTCTTAAATATCAGAAGTGCTGCATTTCCTGCTTGTAATTTCATTCTTAAAGTTCATGTTTAATAGAAGACATGAAGTCATATCCAGTGTAAGATCACATTCCTGCTGTCTAGTCTTGTGATGTTTTCTCTGCTCCTAAATTAAATGTTGGTTGATTTTTTCTTTTCAATCTAAAGTGTGTGAACTTGGACAAGCTGGAGCCAGTGTCGACCGAGGAGCATCTGGTGAATAAATCCATGAGACTGCTGGACAATCGCAAGTTCTGGGCCGGGATCGTGTTTCCGGACATGCAGGCCGATTCCTCCGAACTTCCTCCCAATGTCAACTACAAGATTCGCATGGACATCGACAACGTGGAGCGTACCAATAAGATCAAGGACGGGTAGGGAACCGTTTGGGTTCTTTTTCAAGCATCAAGGTCATGTGACCAGAACTTAAATGACCGTCTGTTTATATTTGACTTATTTAATCTTGTAAATGTTTATTTTAAATGAAGTATTGTGTTTCATACTCTCAGGTACTGGGACCCTGGTCCTCGTGCGGACCCATATGAGGATCTGCGCTACATCTGGGGAGGATTTTCATACCTACAGGACGTTATTGAACACGGGATTATCCGGGCTCTGACAGGAAGCAAGGAAAAAACTGGCGTTTACATCCAGCAGATGCCGTACCCGTGTTACGTGGACGATATGTAGGTTTTCACCTTTTATGTTAAAGTTCAACTTTGCAGTCGTTTGTCTTCATTTATTTGACCTCTGTCTGTTGTTTTTCTCTGTGTTTATCTCTGTGTGTAGGTTCTTGCGTGTGATGAGTCGCTCGATGCCGCTCTTCATGACGCTGGCCTGGATGTACTCAGTGGCCATCATTATTAAAGGCATAGTGTACGAGAAAGAGGCGCGTCTGAAGGAGACCATGAGGATTATGGGATTGGATAACGGGATCCTGTGGCTGAGCTGGTTCATTAGCAGCCTGATCCCACTGCTCATCAGCGCCGCCCTGCTGGTCCTCATCCTGAAGGTGTGACTCTTCCTCATCCTTCTACAAAAAATACTTATCAGTGTAATATGATAGATTTTCATGGCATCATATTAGACACAAACATGTTTCCTATATAATAAATAAACAAACAAACAAACAAACATACAAACAAGCAAGCTCCACTGAAAGTAACTGAAGTCACAGTTTGATCCTCTGAATCTCTCTCTACATTACAGATGGGGAACCTTCTGCCCTACAGTGACCCGGGTGTGGTCTATCTCTTTCTGGTCTCCTTCGCCATCGTCACCATCATGCAGTGTTTCCTGATCAGCACGCTTTTCTCTCGGGCCAACCTGGCCGCCGCCTGTGGGGGCATCATCTACTTCACCCTGTACCTGCCCTACGTCCTGTGTGTGGCCTGGCAGGACTACATCGGCTTCGGGGCTAAAGTGGTCGTGGTGAGTGGTGTGTTAAACAGAAGAGGGGTTCAGAATATGAGAATATCTCTAGGCCTTCAGAAGATAGCTTGGATTTATTACTGTGTCTGTCTCTCAGAGCCTGTTGTCTCCAGTGGCTTTCGGTTTTGGCTGTGAGTACTTTGCGCTGTTCGAGGAGCAGGGAGTGGGCATTCAGTGGAATAACCTGCTGTCCAGCCCCATGCAGGAGGACAACTACAGCCTCACTACCTCCATCTCGCTCATGCTGATAGATGCCGTGCTGTACGCCGTCATGACGTGGTATATCGAGGCTGTCTTCCCAGGTAATCCCTCCGCCATTCAGTTCATTCAGCATTCATATGTTTCACTGTTGATTCACAGTCAGGAGTTCCAAACTATTTATGCACTGCAATGCTTTTAAATCTCCCCCAGGTCAGTACGGCATTCCCCGGCCGTGGTATTTCCCCCTCACCAAATCTTACTGGTGCGGAGAGAAATGCGGCTGGACGACAGCATCCTCCACCAAGAAGAAAGAAAACGCAGAAGGTATTTATATCTTTTTATTTATAGAACTTATTTATTAATAGTTTATTCAGATAAACAACTGTAAGAATCTAATTGTTCTGGTTTTCCCACAGCTGTGTGCATTGAGGAGGTACCAGCTGATCTGGAACCCGGTGTCTACATCGAGAATCTAGTGAAGGTTTACAGACATGGCAACAAGCTGGCAGTGGATGACCTCACGCTGGGCTTCTATGAGGATCAGATTACCTCCTTCCTGGGCCACAATGGAGCAGGAAAGACCACCACCATGTAAGATTCTCTTCAAGAGTCTCTTCTACAGGAAGTAAACGTTTATGTTCAGTTGTTCTGAATGATGTTTTCCCCCTTCAGGTCCATTCTAACTGGCCTGTTCCCTCCCACATCTGGCACCGCTTACATTATGGGCAAAGACATCCGTTCAGATCTAAGCGCCATCCGTCAGAACCTGGGAGTGTGTCCTCAGCATAATGTCCTGTTCAGCATGTACGTTCTTCTACGGATAATTTTACTACCATGAAAACATCAGATTGATTTTTATCCCCAAACTCAATCAAGAACTCTAACATTTGTTCTAAAAAGCATTGTTCTTGCTTGGACTCCAGGTTGACGGTAGAAGAGCACATCTGGTTCTATGCTCGTCTGAAAGGCCTGTCAGAGGAGAAGGTGAAGTCTGAGGTGGAGCAGATCGTTTCAGATTTAGGCCTCCCTCACAAACGCAAATCTCGTACTAGTCAGCTTTCAGGTAAGCTCATGTGAAAGCTCTAGGACGTCCAAAAAACTGGCCGAAGGTCATTTGCGTCATGAGCTTCAATGGTGTTGATTCTATTACAGGAGGAATGCAAAGGAAGCTCTCTGTTGCTTTGGCATTTGTTGGAGGTTCAAAGGTTGTGATCCTGGATGAACCGACAGCTGGGGTCGATCCGTACGCTCGCAGGGGCATCTGGGACCTGCTGCTCAAGTATCGGCAAGGTATGGGAAATAAATATTTATTCCCAGTTTTAACGTCTGTGTAACATGTGGCAGGACAAATGCGCATAAATTAATTCAAGAATTATAATTATCCAAATTTAGAGCGAGGATTAATCGTAAATTAATGAAATATGCCTAAAAAAAAGTGCCTACACTTGCGATAAGGAGAACTAGGAAATACTTTGAAAAATGAAAAACGAGGCGTAACAGCAGACATTGCATTCACACAACTCAGCATGCGAAAGACAAACTTATCAGAACCTATTAACACCAGACCATCTCGTAACTGAAGTTCTTCTGTGTTCAAATAATGTTCACCAAGTGTACAGGTCATGAAAGTTCCACTCTTGAGGTATAAGTGATGAAATTTGAGTATTTCTCAGCACGGTGGAACTTATTAGTTTAGTTAGTGATTGATAATAAGTGTAATTTTCATGAGTCTGTTTATAATACTGGACAGCACGTTAAATTGTTCCTGTAGCTAGGTAATGGACTGATTTTCATCTTCATCAGGTCGAACCATCATCCTCTCCACCCACCACATGGACGAGGCCGATATTTTGGGCGACCGCATTGCCATCATCTCTCATGGGAAGCTGTGTTGTGTGGGATCCTCCCTATTCCTGAAGACCCAGCTGGGTACTGGATACTACCTAACTCTGGTCAAGAGGGATTTTGACCTGTCTCTGAGCTCATGTCGCAACTCCAGCAGCACCGTGTCCTGTTCCAAGAACAGTCTGAAGAAGGTTCGTGGTGACAAACCTGTGAGAAAAGCCTGGTTAAAATGTTCAATAGTCACTGTATACAAACGAATCATTTTGTCCATGCAGGATGACAGCGTCTCTGAAAGCAGCTCTGACGCCGGCCTTGGAAGTGACCACGAAAGTGAAACTACCACCATCGGTAATGTTTGACCAGAATGAACCAATCAGAACTTCCGCTTTGTGGAATCAGAACCTTACAATATCTACTTTTTTTTAAAATGTTTGACATTCCAGACATCTCCCTGATCTCCAACGTCATCTTCAAGCACGTTCCCTCAGCCAGACTGGTGGAGGATCTGGGCCATGAGATCACCTACGTGCTGCCTTATGAAGCAGCGAAGGATGGTGCCTTTGTGGAACTCTTCCACGAGATTGATGATCGCCTCGTTGACCTCGGCATCTCCAGCTACGGAATTTCAGACACCACGCTTGAGGAGGTAAGTCAGTGTAGATAGGTAGATAAAATATCTTTGCCATGCTGAATGTGACAGCATTGTGACAGGTTCTCCTTTGTGGTGCAGATCTTCCTGAAAGTTGCGGATGATAACGGAGTCGACGCTGTAACCGCGGGTAAGATCAAACAAACTGAATCCACGGTCAGAATATCATCACTACAAGTTAAAGGATCTAGAAAATGCTCATTTCTTCCAATCATTTTGTCCTCTAGATGGCACTATTCCAAGGAGGCACCGCCGGCATGCGTTTGGCGACCATCAGAGCTGTCTGAAGCCCTTCACCGAGGATGACAGCTTTGATTTGAATGATTCTGAAGGTGATCCAGGTACTTTTGTCTTGTGTTGTCCATCCTCCATAACACCACCTTTTCATTAGCAACATCACATCACATATTACTTCACATGGCGTAGTGAAGACGTTTATTTGTGGTGTTTGATTACATGTTCAGAATCCCGGGAGACGGACTGGTTAGGAGTCTCTGATGGAAAAGGCTCGTACCAGGTGAAAGGTTGGAGTCTGAAGAGGCAGCAGTTTGTGGCTTTACTCTGGAAACGTTTCCTGTATGCCCGTCGCTCTCGGAAAGGATTCTTTGCTCAGGTGAGCTGATCATCTCACACTATTAGCTTTCTAAACTTCATGCATCTTTCTAAACCTTTCCCTAACCCACATCTGCTGCTTCCAGATTGTTCTTCCAGCTGTGTTCGTGTGCATCGCCCTGGTCTTCAGTCTAATTGTGCCACCTTTCGGAAAGTACCCAAGTCTGGAGCTGGAGCCCAGCATGTATGAGGAGCAGTACACCTTCATCAGGTAAACACCACACCTCCAATAACAGATTTAAAGTATATACAGTGAACCAAAGTCTTATTGAGTTCTTATATTTCACGTCAGTAACGACGCCCCGGAGGATACGCACACTAACAAGCTACTCGGAGCGTTAACGGACAGTCCGGCCTACAGGGGGCGGTGTTCAGAGGACGGGACGCCTGGGTGAGTGAATATTTTGTACCTTGGTATCTCTGTGAATAAGGTCATGCTCGTACTGTGTCTCATTTATCCAGCTATGTAAATGTTATGTAATTGTTTAGCCACACCCACAAAACTCCATAAAAAAAGCTCACAGAGCACTGAAAATGATCAAATGATGACTAAACTGTGTAAGAGTGAGGTGTTTTCTGACATTTATTTAAATACCTAACAACTTTACATTTTAAAATTTTTAAATACATTTTAAATACATAACATTTTTAAATACCTAACATTCTCTACAAAACAGAGACGGGTCATGCCCGATTAGAGACAGTGAGTGGATTGTTCCCGAAGTTCCCAAGACCGTATCGGACATGTTTCAGACCGGAAACTGGAGCATGGAAAACCCGTCACCTCTCTGTGAGTGCAGCTGTGAGGAGAAGAAGAAGATGCTGCCCGAGTGTCCACCAGGAGCAGGCGGCCTTCCACCACCACAGGTAAAAATAAACGATAAAAAAAGGCTAATGATGCTACCTTATGTGTAATAATGAAAGAGTGGAGGCTTTTTATTTTATTTTAAAAAAGCCTTTCTGTTCATTTTGTGTAGATCAAAACCAGCGGTACAAACACACTGCAGAATCTAACAGGGAGGAACATCTCCGACTACCTGGTGAAAACCTACGCTCAGATTATTGGAAAGAGGTGAGGAGGAAGATTACAGAGACGTTCAGTGATGATGGCGTGAATAAACGCTGTTGTTATGTGTGTAAATCTCTAACAGCAGCTTGTTTCATGTTCTTCTGCAGTTTGAAGAACAAACTCTGGGTGAATGAGTTCAGGTGCGTCTTACGTCATGCATTAATAAATTAATCGATTAAACAGTGAATTTATTAAAAGTTTTCATGATGAGTGCAAACAGTTTGTTGCACAAATTTATGTCAGATTTACATAATAATAAAATCCCCATCAAACATGGCCATGTGTGAGGTTCAGTGTAGACAGCATTCAGTAGTCTGTGTGTAATCAGTACATCTAATCTGACTCTTTTCTCATTGGTTGGTCACAGATATGGCGGATTCTCATTGGGCGCCAGAAGTTCGCAAGTCCTTCCCCCTTCAGATGAGATCTCCAAGGCTATCGCTCATATGCGTGCTCGTTTCAGCTTGGAAAGAGTGAGTATTTTGACATTGTTTCGATTTATGAGTAGCTAAATAATACGATATCTTTCCCTCTTTCTTCAGCCTTTCATCTCATTTGTTCCGGATTGTTACTCGGATTTCTGTAAAGTTTTGTTTGTCTTCAAGCGAAAACTGAATCTTATTTGTATATTATTGTTCTTGGGAACAGGGCACGGCACCAGACAGGTTTCTGAGAGGTTTATCCAGCTTCATCAGTGGCCTGGACACCAAGAACAATGTCAAGGTTGGTGTTTTTAATGTGCTTTATGATGATTATTGAGTATGATTACTAGATTAATGAATCCAGAGAACATCTGAGGAACTGTAGCTGTTCTCCATCAGAATGATGATCTGTCATGCTTCACTAAATTGATGAATTGACATTTTTGACATTTTCTCATCTTCATGTGCAGATCTGGTTTAATAACAAAGGCTGGCACAGCATCGCCGCTTTCCTCAACGTGATGAACAACGGTATCCTGCGTGCCAGCCTGCCCGCCGGTCTGAACCCCGCCAAATTTGCTATCAAAGCTTTTAACCACCCGCTGAACCTCACTAAAGAGCAGCTCTCTCAGGTGGCCTTGTGAGTAAACATGCTCCTCATTACAGAAACCTGAAGTTCCACCAGAGACCTCCATCTGATATGTTTTTATTTTTTGTCAGGATGACCACCTCAGTCGATGTCCTGGTCTCCATCTGTGTCATCTTCGCCATGTCCTTCGTCCCGGCCAGCTTTGTGGTCTTCCTCATTCAGGAGAGAGTGAATAAAGCCAAGCACATGCAGTTCATCAGCGGAGTTCAGCCTTTCCTCTACTGGCTCGCAAACTTTCTGTGGGATATGGTGAGAGATCATTCTATCATTTACCTTTCTGCATTCTGATTGGTCAGGAGGTGTTGATTAGTTTTCTCTAACAGCAGCTCGGACAGCAGCGCAGTTTCACATCACAGGTTTATATTAATGCGCTCGGTCTACATGCACAGCTCCACATAAACAGAATAAAACATTTATAAAAACATTGATACCGTTTTCTTTATTTTCATTTATTTAACATCTTCAGGACAGAGGAGTTTACACTTTGTGTTTTCTAACATGAAACGCTGTATTTTTATGTCTTAATAAGTTCGAGATAATAAAGAGAGAGAAGAAAGAGAGAGAAGAAAGAGAGAATAGAGAGAGAGAAGAGAGAATAATTAGAGAGAAGAAAGAGAGAGAATAGAGATAATAAAGAGAGAGAAGAAAGAGAGAATAGAGAGAGAGAATAAAAAGAGAGAATAGAGATAATAAAGAGAGAGAAGAAAGAGAGAGAATAGAGAGAGAGAATAAAGAGAGAATAGAGAGAGAAGAAAGAGAGAATAGAGAGAGAAGAAAGAGAGAAGAAAGAGAGAATAGAGAGAGAGAATAAAGAGAGAATAGAGAGAGAGAATAAAGAGAGAATAGAGAGAGAGAATAAAGA
>JANDJT010000139.1:0-17163 GCA_024331685.1 Stegophilus panzeri | reverse complement strand
GAGAGAATAAAGAGAGAATAGAGAGAGAGAATAAAGAGAGAATAGAGAGAGAGAATAAAGAGAGAATAGAGAGAGAAGAAAGAGAATAGAGAGAGAGAATAAAGAGAGAGAAGGAAGAGAGAATAGAGAGAGAGAATAAAGAGAGAGAAGGAAGAGAGAATAGAGAGAGAGAATAAAGAGAGAGAAGAAAGAGAGAATAGAGAGAGAGAATAAAGAGAGAAGAAAGAGAGAGAAGAAAGAGAGAATAGAGAGAGAGAATAAAGAGAGAGAAGGAAGAGAGAATAGAGAGAGAGAATAAAGAGAGAGAATAGAGAGAGAGAAGAAAGAGAGAATAGAGAAAGAGAAGAAAGAGAGAGAATAGAGAGAGAGAAGAAAGAGAGAGAATAGAGAGAGAGAAGAAAGAGAGAGAATAGAGAGAGAGAAGAAAGAGAGAGCCGTAGTCGATGTATGTGAGTTATTGGGATATTTGTATATTGGTGTTTCCATGGTAACTGTAACGCGTCGACTAACCGAACCTTTCTTGTATTTCTTTTCCAGTGTAACTACATCGTCCCTGCAACACTCGTCATCATCATCTTCGTCTGCTTCCAGCAGGAAGCCTATGTCTCGTCCACCAACCTTCCTGTCCTCGCGCTCCTTTTACTGCTTTATGGGTAAATTCAGCCAGATGTTCTCCTGCTGCTGTTAAACCTGTATCTGTCCTCCATGAGACTGAAGACTCGGTGTTGTTGTGTTTGTCTCTGTACAGCTGGTCCATAACTCCTCTGATGTACCCAGCATCATTCTTCTTCAAGATCCCCAGCACGGCCTACGTGGTCCTAACCAGCGTCAACATCCTCATTGGAATCAACGGCAGCGTGTCCACCTTCGTCTTGGAGCTTTTCGGTAGCAATGTGAGTACGAATCGTGCACAGAACCGCCCACGGGGGGGTATCACTCGAACCACTCCGGGGGGAGGGGGCGGGGTCACGCGGCACACAGTCAGATCACTCGACTGATCTGATCGAGGCTCATGATGAAACGGTGATAACATCACTAACACACCCACACGTGGATTTCAAGCTTTTATAAATGGCTTCAGTCAATTATTTCAAAGTTTATTAATAATATTTGCTATAAACAATTACACTGCTGTGCAACAGTCTGCTAACAGCACGCTTCAGTTACTGAGCAACATAACAGACAGGGATGAGAGACAGAACATGGCTGAAACATGAGTGTAAGGTTTTATTGGTTTAAAACCTAGCATATTCAGTTACTGTAATGTACAGGGGTGTGTATATTTTTATAATAAGCGTATAATATGTTATATGTTTTATAATAATCATTGTAAATATGTGCTTTTATATCACTGTGTTGTATTAAAATAATAAAAGTACAACGCTACGCTCTGCGCTGTGTCCTGATGCAGGAGATCGGTGGCATCAATGACATTTTGAAAAACGTCTTCCTGATCTTCCCTCACTTCTGCCTGGGACGTGGGCTGATCGATATGGTGAAGAACCAGGCCATGGCTGATGCTCTGGAGAGATTCGGTAAGATACGATCTAGTGATTTCTTTTTTTTATGAAAAGTTCTCTTCAACAGAATAATAAGCTGTGTTCAGAAGCACCGTGATTTGTGGTTCTGTTCAGTGCTTGAAGTATATAAATGATTTCCAACCTGTGGATCCTCAGGTGAGAATCGGTTCCGTTCTCCTCTGGCATGGGACATGGTGGGGAAGAACCTCTTTGCTATGGCAGTGGAAGGCGTGGTCTTCTTCTGCATTACAGTGCTCATACAGTATCGCTTCTGCATCAAGGCCAGGTAACTCCTCGGTTCCTCGGTTCCTCAGTGGATATATCTATGGTTCTTCTGTGTTCTCCGTAAGCTGATTAAACCTCGGTGCCTACAGGGGCTTTAGTGCTCACCTGAAGCCAGTCAGCGACGAGGACGAGGATGTGGCCAGGGAGAGGCAAAGGATTCTGGGTGGAGGTGGACAGAGTGACATCCTGGAGCTCAGACAGCTGACCAAGGTTAGATCACGTCCTGCTTCTTCTACAGTGCATGAATAGAAAGAGAAAGCTGTAAATATAAGAGCTTTGAGCAATAACGTGATGGTGTGACATCATCACAGGTGTATAAGAGGAAGCAGAAGCCAGCGGTGGACAGACTGTGTGTGGGAATTCCACGTGGAGAGGTAAAACCTTCTGAGAGCTCCAGATATCCTCAAGACATGATGTTTTATTGCATTACGCGTGCGATATTAAATACGCCATTTCTCTTCGCAGTGTTTTGGATTGCTTGGTGTGAACGGCGCTGGAAAAACGAGTACCTTCAAGATGCTCACTGGAGATTCGATCATCACGAGCGGAGAGGCTTATTTAGCTGGCAAGAGGTACGCTGAGCAGAACCGGGGCCATGTGCAGCGACACTACTGTCAGAGCTGCTGATACAGATAATTAATCAACACCGGAATGCAGAATTCAGCAGCACGCTGCGGTGTAATGCGATTTCTAATAAGTAACTGCTTTTTCTACAGAAACTGATTGTAAACTCTGTTTCAGCGTGTTGACGGAGATCAATGAGGTGCATCAGAACATGGGCTACTGTCCTCAGTTTGACGCCATCAACGACCTGCTGACCGGCCGAGAGCACCTGGAGTTTTACGCCATTCTACGTGGAGTGCCCGAAAAAGAAGTGTGCGAGGTTAGTACTCCGCTAGAGCTGGGTGTTACTGAAAATGTTCATTACAAATATTCGGTGCTAACCCTCGTACCTGGTGCTGTTTCAGGTGGCAGAGTGGGGAATCCGTAAACTGGGTCTGGTGAAGTATGTGGACAAATCGGCAGGAAGCTACAGCGGAGGAAACATGCGCAAACTCTCCACGGCCATCGCTCTGATTGGAGGCCCACCTGTGGTGTTCCTGGTGAGTGTAAACCAGACACGAGCCTCGTTT
Organism: Stegophilus panzeri; assembly: GCA_024331685.1. NCBI lineage: Eukaryota > Metazoa > Chordata > Actinopteri > Siluriformes > Trichomycteridae > Stegophilus > Stegophilus panzeri. The sequence goes on along the minus strand of JANDJT010000139.1, from coordinate 14,225 downwards.
ACTGGTATAAACAAAAACGACCTAGATCTCCGAGTTCTGGGAGAACACAGTGTTCCTGCTCGGGATGAGGTGTTGGAGGTCACTTCCTGGCTTCCAGGAATCAGACAATACCCGTCTGCCATTACCCCCACCCCCCACCCCCCCATATGCCTTTTGCTCCTCTTTAACTCCGCACACAGGGCTCTGATGGTCGATTGTTGAAGTCCTGGTGAAGGACAGAACCACAGCGAGACACAGTGACCCAGTTCCTGTGTTTTTCTGGGAATTTATGCGTCACTCTGTTCTTGTTTTGGAACAGGACGAACCCACGACCGGTATGGACCCCAAAGCACGGCGTGCTCTGTGGAACTGTATCCTCAGCATCATTAAAGAGGGACGTTCTGTCGTTCTCACCTCACACAGGTAAGAACCAGAAGGAGATTATTGATACTGCGAGTGTATGGACTTTCTGAACAGAACATTTCTATTAGAATTTAATTTGAATTTCTAAAAATGTTTGAGTCTTATATTTAAAAAAAGAAAGGTTCCTCAAGGGCTCTGTGAACGTTTAAGGGATCTAGCATTCTAATGGGGCTTTTATTTGACGTTTTCTGTCGGGTTCCATATAGAACGTTTAAGGATTTAACCTTTTTTAAGAGTGTAATTTTATAAAAGTTTCAGTTTTATTCTGAGTTTGTATTTAGTACAATTGAAAATAATAAAGTTCTTGAATTCTTCAGTTTGTCCCTTTTGGAGGAACTCTTAAAGGTTCCATGTTGAATCCTGCACCAGAGGGTTTTCTTTTAGAAAGTAGAACCTGTGCAGAAATCAGATAACCCATAATGTCCCCAAAATCCCTAGAGAGTATTTATCATATACTGTTAGAGAAAAAGTTCAGTCTAGAACCTTCAAGGGTTTGGGTCTGTCTCCCTGAGGGTTCCTAAGAAGGACAAACCAAAGTTTGTTAAGGTTTTTGACTGAAACTTGTTTTTGTTGTTAAATTAACATTAAATGTAACCCTTTATTCACTAATGGAGGTGTTACGGCTAACTCTCTCTTTATTCGTCATGGCAGTATGGAGGAGTGTGAGGCTCTGTGCACTCGCATGGCCATCATGGTCAATGGCAGGTTCCGTTGCCTGGGCAGTGTTCAGCATCTAAAGAACAGGTAGGAACCCAGGAGAGCTCTCGCTTTCAATAATAAGCATGATGGAGTTCTTTATGTGAAGTTCCTACAGAACGGAGTTTGAGCAGTATTCTCTGTTCAGGTTTGGTGATGGCTACACGATCATCCTGCGCGTGGGAGGTGCCGAGCCTCGTCTAGAGCCAGTGATGGAGCTGATTGAGCGCGAGTTACCCGGCAGCACCCTGAAGGAGAAACACAGGAACATGCTGCAGTACCAGCTTCCATCATCTCTCTCCTCACTGGCTCGGATCTTCAACATCCTGTCCAAGAACAAAGAGCAGCTCCACATCGAGGACTACTCCGTCTCACAGACCACACTAGACCAAGTAAGATGTTCTGAGTGAAATCAAATTTAGCACGCGAAGAACCCCATGTACACGATTCATCAGTTTCTCCAGCTGAGAAAAATCCTTAAAGGCACTTTATAGAACCTAAGTACATTAGTTGAGAACCCTTGAGGAACATGTTTCTCTGAGAGCGAATGCTGAGCTGGATTCTAGGTGTACTGTTCAAATTTAGCTTCTAGAAGTTATACACTCTTAAAGGTTAAATCGAGAACTTTAAACCGTTCTTTACTTTGTACCTTTATGTAGACTCGTACCCCTACAACAGAGTTTCCTATCAGAAAGGGTTCTAAGAAGATCATGTCTGAAAGCCTGATGAACTGATGAACACTTATAGTGTATTTTATGTGCTGTATCTATTCTATAATTCATTATGTTTTAATTATAATTATTCTACACGGGTCTCTTATCTCGTTCTGTTCTCTTCAGGTTTTTGTCAATTTCGCCAAGGACCAAAGTGATGAGGACCATCTCAAAGACATTTCCGTAAACAAGAGCGATGCCGTGGTGGACTTTTCACAGCTGGACACGTTCCTCACGGACGCTAAAGCGCAGGAGACGCTGGTGTGACTCATCAGAACCTGACACCAGTGGACAGATGTTCTGAGATCTGTTTTTAAAGACACTAGTTTTATTTTGAATATATCTTTAGTATTTTTTGTTATGTTTTCAGTGGTGTGTGTGCCCAGAAGGGGGCACTGGACCTCAGACACACTGCTGAAACCAAACTCAATGCAAATCAATGCAAAGACAGAAATCCACTGCGATGCAGACGAGGTCCAGCCTGGTGCCGCTTCTCTGCATCACACTGTCACTGTTTGTGGACAGAAAACTTGAAGCTTGAACAGTATTTTTTACAAAGTTCTTTGTAGGGTTCTTCGTGGTTCCACTCGGACACTGCCAGTAAGATGCACGATTCAGGGTCGAAGGTCATCTCTCTCTCCGGTGCAGGACAGAGCCACTCCAGCAGTTTTCACATTTTGCATCAAACGTGTTCTCAAAGTGACTTTTTTATTTGACGTTGTTGTCCAGTTGTACAGGAAGTTGACGCGAGCTTCTCGAGAACTTCTGGTGTGTGTAGGTGTTGCATGCTTTACAAACGAGCTGCACGGAGAACCTACGTGTTCTCTAAAGTATGTTCCTGAGAGTTGTGATCTTGTGGATTCTGCTGTCACGTCACTGGTTCAGTTTTTATAAAGACATGTAGATAAAAGCTCAAACAGGACACAGGAGAAGGTTGGTAGATAAATATCGTCTAAATCCCATGATGCATTTTGTGCCAAACTGAAATCCTGTCAGAAAGTGAAGTTTGTAGAGTTTATTAGATATTTTTACACCGTTGTAGACTGCACGTGCTGTGGACGGTGATGTTCCTGCAGTCTTGTTCAACACGTGTGTGTTTCCTGACTTTAATACCGAGTTTTAATCTAAAGATTTCTGTACCAGGCTGTGTGTCATGTTTAATCTGTTCAACAGCGACATGCAAATTTTACATTTAGGATAAAACTCAGGGTTTTATTCTTTCTGCATTTCACCAACTCTTTGTACCCTTCCACGTTTAATTCCTCGTCCATCAGTGATCCCATAAAACCTGATGGACGTTTCAGGACGTTTCTTTCCAGCCTGAAGTTAAAGATGTGACCAAAAGTGCCACGTATTTGGTGCTTTATGATTAAATTCTGTTACAGTAAAATTCCCTTCAATGAAATGAAATGATATTAAAGATGATATTAAAGATGATATGGAATGATCTTTAGAGAGCAGTAACCTGTTGATCATCGGTCCATCATGGAAGCACTTTATAACAGTCTACTGAACTGTAGGGTTTTTTTTATTTTGGTCCTGGACATTTACACTTTATAAAATTTCCTAAACAGGACTCTTTCTTTAACAGAACATTAAAAAGTCTCGCCATGCTCATTCTGTGTTAAATTATGTGTTTACACTTTAAGTATTAAGATCTATAATAATGTTATGTCTTTTCTGTACTTCTATATGAATAAAAACATTTTGTCCTTGTACTGTATTTGTGTTTATTCGATGTGAATGACTTTAACGTTATTCTGCCATTTTAATACACAGCAGGATATTTACACAAGCTGGTGTATATGTGCTATAAATATTTATCTACTGTATATATTATTGTAGCAGCGGTCGTAAAGCACGGAGTATTGTCTGGAATTCCCACAACACGTTTATCCTCATGTTAATGCATGGAGGTCAAAATAAAGTAATACAGTACAGTCTGTTAAAATCAGTCAGGAGTTAAAATACCATTTCATACCAACTTCAAATTTCAGCTCTCGTACACACTGTCCTGCAAAATCTCTTAATTATGACTGACATAAATATACATAGTTCAGTAATATTTCAGTATTTCATTCTTTACACATAAACACAACAAAGTTTATTGAGTCAATTGATATTTTTTCCTGTTTAATTTAAATATGTTCATACAGCTACTGGTCTGTTGAAATAAAGGCCCCACATCGTACAGATGCGTAATCTGAAGCCTTTCGGCACGACCCGAAGCACACATCCAAATCAACAAAGGAACGGCTTCACCAGAAGAAGATCGGTGTGTTTGAATGACCCGGCCCGAACCCAGACCTGAATCCAGCTAAATATCTGTGAGGTGACCCAAAGCGTTCTGTACACAGGAGATGCTCTCACGATCTGAAGGATCTAGACCGTTTGCCAAGTCCAGATGTGCCACGCTGATAGACTCTTACCCAGAAACACTGAGTGGTGTAGTGGTGCTTCAACAAAGTATTAGTTTAGGGGTGTGCACACTTATGCAACTAGCTTATTATAAGTTTTTAATTTGTATTTTTTCCCTAAAAAAGTTGCAGTTGCACATTAAAGGTGAGAAAAGATCTGACATGATTGATCTCACTGTCATTCCTTACTTCACAAAAACCTGCCATTTAAACAGGGGTGTGTAAACTTTTATATCCACTGTAGGTTAATAAATAAAAAGGTATCTCTGTTGTACAGTTTATCTACAGAATCGAGTTTTTAGATTTAAGATTTCAGTGTTCTCTCACTGAAGAAGCAGAGGTTTTCTAAAGCTGCTGTAATGTTTAAACACTGACCTGATGTTCATGGAGCTGATTAATGACTGAAACAGGTCACATGTTCACCTCGTTAAGTCTTAATGAAGGTAATAAAAGCTCACCTGGGTTCACACTCGCAGGTTGGAGTTGAGAGTCAGTGTGAATCATCTCACACGTTCTCTAAACCTGAACTTACTGAGCGTTCACAGAGCTGGAGAAGAAGATGAAGATTAGAGTTTAGATAAAGATCTCCAGCGTGTAGGATTGGTAGATTTAGAGAAAAGAGTGTGTACAGTACTGAGACTCATGGATAATCAGATATCAGATGAATCAGCTGTTAATTCACTGCCCCACTGTGTCCTGCTGTGTTTCAGTCACACGCTGCTGAACATCTGAGATGTAGTTTGGATCGAACAGTGAAGTGTTCTGTCGTCCCGGGAGCAGGTACGGTGCTGAAGTGCAGGTTCCATTAGTTCACAGCTCAGATTCGAATACAGAAAAACACGTGTGATATTACCTGAAACACATATCATCAAAGGAAAGCAGTTTTCTTCCAAGCACATGGAGATTTAATAAGATAACAATACACATCTCTTTATTTTCCTAAAGAATGCGTACAGGATGAATGTCTCGGACTCCGGGGCTGATCAGAGGACGCAGAGGTGTTTTGGGTTCCACATTAGTGAAAGTGTAGATGTGTGACTGTTTATTAATATTATAAAATGACAGTGTGTGTTTATCACAGTCTAAAAACACTCCCACTGCTGTGAGCTCTTTAACGTCTGGGACTGAAATCAGTTCTGTTTCATCTCTGATATAAAACCCTGTTTCTCTTTCATAGCAGAGAACCCAAAGTTCATTCTGTGGTGTAAACGGGACGTTGTACGTTCTGTCAGCTGCATCACTCGCTACACCAACGAACCAGGAGAGTTTCTCTTCATGTGACTCTCTCACTTTCACCTCCCAATAACGTTTACCAGAATTAAACTTCTCTTTACACAGAGTGAAGATTTTATCCTCATCAGGATTGTTCATGTCCCATGTATTCACTGGAATAGAGCACTTTACTTCCTTTTCCTCGTGTGTTAGGAACTCTGGAGTTTCCTCTCGGTCGATGGTGATGTTCACTGCAGAAATAAATTACTGTTGTTGTTATTATTATTATTATTATTATTATTATTATTATTATTATTATTTTACACTTCACAGGAAGACAGTAATGTTAAACTGAATTTATTTCCTACCTTTGAATTTTCTCACTTGGACCAAATCTGTTAGAAAAATCATAAATAACAGTTAATCAATAATTTTACAAACTCAGAAAAATCTAATAAATACAAATATGCGTTGTATTTAGAGAGAATGTGTTTCTGATCCTGACTGATGACACTTTAGTATCGTCCCTGGTTCAATTTTTAGTATCTCTAAAAACAAACAGTAGCAGTTAAGGAAAACACACACACACACACACACACACACAACCTGTTTGGCTTTCTTAACTTGGAACTCATTTACTTGGGAAACACTCTGTTGTAAAAAAAATAATAATAATAAAATAAAAATTAATAGAACCATTAAGGGTTCCCCCAGAAGAACCTTTAAGGCCTGCACGTTTAGTGAGAGTGTTAGAGGTTCATGAAAACACATTTACCTGGAGTTGGAGTTGGTGGTGTTTTTGCCCTTTGCTCAGAAGTTTGATCTATATCTATTAGCAGAAAGAACAAACAGAACGTTTCAGGAACAGAGACTTGAAATATTTTCTGAGATAAAAACATAATTAGATGATAAACTGCTGATCAGGTGTGTGTAGGACGTGTATAGATGAGAAGATGGGACCAACCTACAACCACAGAATGAGGAATTATAGATGGAGCATCATTCTGATCCTGATTCTCCATACAGATGTTACTCAGAGGTACAGTTTCTGATGGAGTTCCTGATGTTTTATAGGTAAACAAAGCTTCTGTTATTATCACTCGTTTTTCTGGACTTTATTAATGAAGTGAATTTTACCCCAGCACCTACCTGTATTTTCTGTCCCTTTCCTCTTGGAGAAAATCAGACCTACAACAGAGAGAAAACTCTCCTGTATTAGACAGCCCAAAGACCCGCTAAAGACCCTTTCAGATGTTCTCTGTTCTTTGGTGATGCACCATCAGGATCCCGTACTGTTACACATAATTAATGTTCAGATCTACGTGCATGTGTAGGTCTATCAGACCAAACTTTTTGTTGGAGTCACTCTACAGTTTTATACTGGATTTGGATTTTATATTCATTCTCCTGGTTCATATATTATTGAGTCAACTTTTGTATCACACCTTTTTTACAATACACTGCAATTCCAGCAGCACACAGCAGAAGAAGAAGAAGAAGAAGAATGGGAATCACAGTGAAGTATCCATTCCACGACTCTGCACACATTCACATAAACAAAAAATCACCAGAAGTCTTCTCTGCAATTCCACCATTTTAAAATGTCCTAACATAAATGATATTTTTTCAGTATGAATTACCCGTGACACCCGGAGGGACGTATAACATTATTCTGCTATCTTTTCTCTCCTGATCAGGCAAACCCACAGAGCAGGAGATCCACTCAGACTCAGAAGGAGACACAATCAGCCACGAGGACACATCTACAACCCCTTCAGAACCTGAGAAAAAAGGTGAGATCATTTGGGTTTCTTTTCTTTTTTTTAATGAGGTTCTTTACTGTACCTGTACATGAGTAGATCTTACTGTTGGTGAACTTGTCTTTGCTCAGATGTTTCAAATCTCTCCCGTCTTTATCTGTCCAGGTGATTGAAGGCTCAGGAAGCCAACCATGTGACTGACAGCTAACGTTTATCTGTCCTCCTCCTGCTTCATTTAAGGAGAGAACAGGAGTGGATCCCACCGCTGAGAGAGAGAGAGAGAGAGAGAGAGAGAGAGAGAGAGAGAGAGACAGACAGGGAGAGAGAGAGACAGAGAGAGACAGAGAGAGATAGATAGATAGATAGATAGATAGATATTACACAGTTAGATCCATCATGAGCGTTTCATTTGTTAAATTAAATAATGCACTAAGCATTACCTCTCACTGTGAGGGACACCGTGGCCTTGTCATACCAGTCATCACTGCTCACATGGCACACGTAGTCTCCTCTATCCGCTAGCATCAGGTTCTCCAGCTTCAGAGAGACATCTCCTTTCTCCAGTTCTCCTAACAGGAACACTCTGCCCTGGTACTGAACATCTACAGGACTCTTCTGGATCTGTGTGTTCTTGTAGGACAGGATCGGGGTGTTATGCATTTTGGGACGATACCAGCTCACTTCCAGGTTTCGAGCATCCATGTTGTTTACAAGAGCACAGTGCAGAGACACAGAGGAACCAAGGAACCCTGAGACTGGAGACTGAACCTTTACTGAAAAATATCCTGGAGGAGAATTTGGGCCATAAATCAGCAACATCTCAATTAAAATCCCGCTGAAGAGCTTTTATCAGAACAGTTAACATGTCTGTGTTGGTATTTGTTAAAGTTGGTTAAAGTCTAAATGCCTGGTTTTAGTAACTTGATGGAGATCCTTAACATGTAATAAATAATCAGACTGACCAGACGTCTGATGGCTGAGAGTCGGAAAGAGAAACAGTAAAACCCATCTCAGTGGTGGAGCTGTTAAGAGAAGAAATGAAAACATTTTACATGTGAAAGAAGACACTGGACCACCAACATTACTTAAGTAGATTTAGTTGGAGTTTATTTAAGATGTCTCCGTCACACTGCACTGATTATAGAATAACAGAGTAGAGATCTACTCTACTCTATTGAAGCGAGGCAGACAGGGGCCACTTGTGCTTTTAGGGGTCATGCTTTAACATTTATCTTAACCTATCTTCAGGATTATTCGAGAAAATGACTATTTTAAGTCATGTATCACTCTGTGATCTCTCACGTGAGAGAAGTACTGTGTTTAAATGATCAGAAAACTGCAGATCTGCTGAAACTCTCCGTTCTTTTAAATCAAGACTGAAGACTTTTCTTTTTGCTGCTGCTTTTAATTAAATCATCAAGGTATTTTTATTAATATCTTATGCTGCACTGTAATCTTTTTAATCTGTTTTAACCTGTTTCCATTTATTTATTTATTTATTTATTTATTTATTTATTATATATTTTTAATGAACTCTTTTTAAATGTCTTTTCTTTTTAAATGTTGCTTTTTAATGTGCTATACAAATAAATTTGCCTTGCCACTTGCTTGAGCAACGTCATATATATATATATATAAGTAATGAATGGAATATGATGTTGTTTATATTTTTTTTGTTTAAACATGAACACGTCTATGAAAGATTGTATTATTGTACTGTGTTGCTCTAAACCCTCCACCTTCCTGTCCTGTTCTGAAGGTGTTCCTCAGGTGTTCCTCAGATGTTCCTCAGATGTTCCTCAGATGTTCCTCAGATGTTCTGTGGACGCGTCAGTGCTGCTTCTGCACCGCGTCCATGCTGCAGTGTGTGTGGACCTGGTGCAGGCTTTCCCGGGGAAAACCCTCCTCATTTCCTGTTTGAAATGGAACGCCGTCTCCCCTTGAAATCCCCACCCCCACTCGGATGGATGGCACGCACAAATGCGCACACACTCGGTTCTGCGGGTTTGGACCTGTTTCTGGGGAGTTGTTTTGGTTCTGATGAGGATTTAGAAAGCGAACTGATTCATAAAGACGATGATTACCGTCAAACCCCGAATAGATCCGCACCCCACATCCTACCCTTACTGCCCCGATCCGGGGTTTCTAACGAAATTCTCACGAACTCGATCCAGGACATGATAGTGAAAATTGACAGAAGGCTGAAGAAGATTTGATATTAAATGATATTTGTGGGTGAAGGATTTAATTCTATCTTTTCTTTGGAATGCTGAATCAGATCTCTAAGCAAGCGACAGGATTTATCTGCAGTCACAATCTCACCGTTCCTGCACCGTACAGAGGAGAATAAACAGGACTAAACCCTTCTCTTACCTGAAATCATGGCAGCAGGGAGCACTGTAATCTCCGAAAGCTTCAAATAAACCAGTAAGAACTGAATAATGTGTAAAGTTCTGCTCGAACACCTGCGAATCCGTCTACAGTCAGAGATTCACTTGTACTTTCACTTTCAGATGATCCTCCTACAAAGTTTAATGACCAACCCTCAGAGTGCAGAGACACAGAGGAACCAAGGAACCCTGAGACTGGAGACTGAACCTTCACTGAAATGTTCCTGAAGGAGAATTTGGGCAGTTGTATAAAAAACAATTCCTGATTACAACCTTAAGCAAGAAATAAAAATCACTCTCACCAGAAGAGGTTTGGTGACTGAGAGATGGAAGAATAACAACCAAACCCATCTCAGTTCTACAGATGTTAATAAGAAACGGCATTTTATGTTTGAAATAATGTCATTTATTGATTGGCTACATTTAAAATTAAATAAAATTGAGCTGTACTTTGATCAATCAACAAATGTAAGGGTTTTTTTTTTCTGCATTAGTAACCTGTTTTTATACATTTTACAATCTTCTGTCCCTTTCCACCTTTGGCTTTACACATTAAAGTCACTTTTTAGCACTATTTTGCTGTCTAATTAATGTCTAATTAATGCCAAGTAAATCATTTTGATATAGATTTTTTTGTTGCTGGTTCACACACTGGATTGAAAGGCTGATTTGGAATTTTAACATTTATTATTATCAAGTTTTCAATAATCCACTGAAGGGAATTAAAGTGATATCAGCATTAAATAATAGCTAAATATTTGAGATATTGTCACATTTCTGTTCAGTATAATTATTAATAAATGAAATATCTGTATGTTCTGTGACACTAACTATCCAAGACGAGGAGAAAAAAGCAGCTCTTAGTGGGCTCTTACCTGAAACCATGGCATCAGAAAAACACCAATTTCATTAAATCCAGTAAGTCAGATTAGTAAGACTAAGATCTCTCAGAAACGACATACACGCTAAAGCAATCCCATGAGGAGACACATGCAGGCACAAAGCTAGTAAAAGATTAACTTGTTCTTGTTTTCAGATGGAGATGTAGGATTATCAGAGCTGCAGTTTCAACCAGTCTGTGTTTCGCTCCATTAATAAGATCGGATTAAAGATCGGATATTGGCGTCAGTGTTTATGGTGAGAAACTGGCTTTTCCTTAGCGTTAATAATAGAACCGTATATTAATGACCTCAACACTATTCTGTTTTTCTTAATGGTCAGAAGGTGTTGATTAGTTTCCTATCAATCAGCTCTGATCGTTAGGATGTCAGTGATTGGACAAGAAATCTTAAAGCATGATGTCACTCCGAGTCACTTTTATTCATCACAAAATAAACGTTTAAATATCAGTCACAGTTTTACAAGCTTGTTTTTATGATCATGGCACTAAATGGCTGGAAATCATCAAACCTCACGAATGTATGATCATATATGATAAATACTGTATGAGAAATCTTTATTCATGGCTTCTGGATATATATACATTTAAAAACAGCAGAAATACAGTACAACATCTGTACACACTTCATCCTAAAATACCTCACAGCATCACAGCATGCAGTTAATGTGTTCAATACATTCATTATTCTGACTCTATTTCAGACAAGACATCGAGATTCTCACAACACGCCATGTTTTAAACAGCTGCTTGGCTTTAATACATTTAATAGTTTTAGTGTTAAACTGGCTGTTATGTGTAAAGCATGTGGTAATGTTTTCTCTTCAGATACTGCACCAGATTATTTATATTTATATTAAATATGAGCAATTTTTAGAGCAACAGACTTAAGAACTACAATCACATTTTTGTAACATTTTTATTTCACCATGATGACGTCTTGTATTCTGACCTGGTTGCCTCTGCCAGGAGGTTCCGTGCTTTCAGCAAGATGAAATCACACACAGAAATGGTTGCATATTGTTCATGGCCGTTAGTCGAATTGCTTGGAGGCGGAGCTTGTGTCGGTGTACAGGCCGTATTTGGTGGGAGGAGGACTAGCTTTGGAGGCGTTGATCTCACTGTGGTTCACAGACTTGGTGCTCTTGCGGTTGGCATGGTGAGGGTCGTCGCCGAGGACGCTGGTGTCGATGCGGGACAGCGTGCACATGCTGCTGTGATTACGTGGGTGGAGTCGCGCTGTACGCAGTTCCAACTCATCATAAGTCGATACACGGATGAAAGGACACCACCGGAAAGCCCTTTTGAAGCCCGCTCTGAACCTGCAGGACCACAGGGGATAATCTGTACACTGCAAGGGGGTTTTAAATGTCAATAATACAAAATAAAAGTTGGTGTATCGATTAAAAGAAGGAACTTCAGGTGAGTTCTCATCACCCAGAGATGAGAAGCTCAGAACCAAAGCACATATCATTGTTTCTGGTTGTTATTATGTTTGTGATGGGGGATTGTGGTTTTCACTATGATTAAACAACCTTGACCTAAATGTGTGTTCTAAGAAGGGTTCTCAAATGGTTCTCTTCCTAAAAATTTCAAAAACATACTCTAGAAAAAACCCTATACGTTGCTGTAGAGTTTTACATAAGAACCCATTTATTGGTTCTAGATTTAACCCCCAGAAAATCAGTGAAATGATATGTTTGGCGCCCTCTGTTGCCTGTGAGGTGAATTACAAGCGCAATGAAATGTTGGACAAGCCCCGCCCCCCCCCCTTCACAAAATAGCCCTTCCCTCCACGTTTAAACTGTGTCTGCTTCCTGCGTTGCCTTTTAAGGAAAGAGGTAGAGGATAAAGAGGCTACAACCTATTGTAGGGCCTATAAAACTAGAAAGTTCCACCGCCTGGAAATATTGTGTCTAAGGTATGATTATAACTTTATTAGTTTATTATCTGTCTGTAGAAAGAGAGTGTGTGTGTGTGTGTGTGTGTGTGTGTGTGAGTGAGTGAGTGAGTGAGTGAGAGAGAGAGAGAGAGAGAGAGAGAGACCGACCTGTTGTTGAGGCAGCAGTAGATGATGGGGTTGTACATGGTGGAGCTCATGGCCAGCCACAGCACTGAGAGGTAAACCTGCTGAATGGACTTCCTCTTGTTTAACTGTTTGTTCAATCCAGTGACAATAAAATACACGTGATAGGGCAACCAGCAAAGGGCAAAGGTCACCACTACAACAATCATCATCTTCACCACCTGAGGACAGAGAATGGGTTTGAGTTCATACACCGCCATATCAACTTAAACAACAGCACAGGGTTTTAATACATTTAAACTTAAATCTGAGGATTGTTTTGTAAATATGTACGTTAAAACATGACCTAAAGTAATAAAACTGAATTGTTCACACACACACACACACACCGACTGTCATGTAGTCCAGAAAATGTATTTTAATATAATATGCAAACTACTTTAAAAGTGCCAAGTTTAACCTGTTTTCTTCTGGGCGCATGCTGTTCTTCTTCCCTGATAATCAAACCTGGATTACGTTTTAAATTTAGTTCAAATCATTTCATTTTTATCTTTGAATATTTAATAAATAAATAAACAAACTAAAATACTGAACAGAATCGGATTGAATTTTCCTTCTCATTTTAACTCTGATTTACTTTAATAATTAAAAAAAAAAACACAACAACCTTGCAATGACCTCTCTATCCTCTAAATTAAATCTTTTAAATTTTTTTTTCATTGATGCGTCCTGATCTACTTCTGTTCCCTCTGAATCCACTCTAAAGACCAAGAACACCCTCGAGAACAGCCGGTCCTAACAAGAACACCAAAGAACCCTCTCCATCACCTTCAGCATGATGTTTTAATAATGCTTTATTAATGTCCATCCATCCATCTTCTACCACTTTATCCTTTTCAGGGTCGCGGGGAGCCTGGAGCCTATCCGAGGGAGCATCGGGCACGAGGCAGGGTCCACCCTGGACAGGGTGCCAGTCCATCACAGGGCACACAATCTCACACACATTCACACACCCATTCACACACTACGGACACTTTAGATACACCAATCAGCCTACCATGCATGTCTTTAGACTAGGGGAGGAAACCGGAGTACACGGAGGAAACCCCCGCAGCACGGGGCGAACATGCAAACTCCGCACACACACATGGCCCTGGCGGGACACGAACCCCCGACCCTGGAGGTGTGAGGCGAACGTGCTTAGTGCCCGTGCCCCTTTATTAATGTCATCAATCTTTATAAATTAATGAAAGTAAAAAAAACTAAAAAGCTCCTGAAAGATTCGTCTGAATTGTGGCTGGATTTCATTAGGAGTGATCGCTGCGAGAGAAGGTACACACACTGATCACATGAGAGATGACAACAATCTGACAAAAAAAGACTGAAAAAGGAAAGATTTTAAATTCATACACCAACACCGCACATCACGCTACACAAATCAGTTTAAAGATCTGAACTGAAATCACGCCTCTGTTACTCAAACAACGCTCCAATCCTCCACTGAGTCCACCCCCGAGAACGGTCCGTCACAACCAGACAAAGCACCTGTCCATAATCAAACAATAACCCTGTTTCATACAACACTTTCCAAAGGTACTCGAGTACTAAAGAGCACACGGTGTAGTTTAATGAGGATGGAGAGACAACCGAGTCACAAAACACAAAGCAGTAAAAGGTTAGTGATGACGCAGCAGTAACGGCGGGGTATGTG